>VXBP01009326.1:0-15944 GCA_013400115.1 Rhinopomastus cyanomelas | reverse complement strand
TCTGATCCGTAATGATTCTATGATTCTATGATTTCTATTTACATACTGAGTCAAAAAGGAAGTAGAAAACATGGAAGCTTGTTTCCAGGAGGGGTTGTATGACCACTTTTATAAAATTCTCGCATTTTAAAGACAACTGCAGTACAGAAAAATAAATAAATGTAAGGTTGTGCAAGGAGTGTACAAGATTAATCTGTTCAGTGCCATTTCAAAAACACAGGTCTCTACTGTTCTAACAGTAGGTGGGAGAGTCTTTTCTTGCCAACAACAGCCTAGCAAGTTTCAACGCTGAAAAAAATCAGAAAAAAATTGCCTTTCCTACAAACAATACACAAATACAATATGTTTTCCATTTGTGGATTAAATTACCCATCAAATTGAAAGGGAGCTAAACCAATGTAGTCTTTTAACAGATGCAAAAGACTTCGTACAGTTTTTACAAGCGTGAAAACTGGCTGAGGTATAACCAAGCCAGTATTGAACTTTTTGAAATAAATCCTTCACAAAAAAAAGAAATATTGTTCAAATCAGCTCTGCTGAAATTCGGAATGAGAGAATGGGTTCTGTGGGTCAAAGCATACTGCTTTATTTTCAGACTATCATTTTCCATACATTTGTACGTTCAATATTGTACCAGTCAGGTGTCACAAATGAATACTGAAGCTGCCAGGAGAGATGTTTTCAATTTCTTAATTGCCATCTTGGTCCATAACAGAATTTAATGGCTTTTTCATATATACTGCTACCACTGGCAGAGACAGAATATTATCTCTCTTTAAATAACCACCTTTATGGCAAATTTGTTCACTTCAAGTGAGTTCAGTATAAATATTTTGATTTTTTAAAAGATAAATGACATAATCTAAGTCATCAGTACTATGAAGTTCTTTTCTGAGAATACTAGAATACACTTTTGACAAAAGGCTTCCTTTATTATTTAAGCATAACATGAGTACAATGTGAAGGAGATTTTTCTTTTGTCTTGGTGGCACTTGACCTTTACTTTACTGAATGGGTACCTTAAACTATTAGGTACCATATGCTGTTTCCTATGATGCGAATGTGAGTTTTCAGCGTGACCTGATTGCCTTTCACTATACTCTGAGGTGCTGGTAGACTCAAAACACAAATATAAAAAGACTCTATCAGTGACTGAGGTAATTAGAAGGCCCAAAATCCAGCTGGTAATTACTCTGGCTTTGAAATTAAAGGACAGCAAGAAAAGCTTCTATAAATATATTAATAATAAAAGAAAGGCCAAGGAAAGCCTCCATTGCTGAAGTGCACAGGAGGAATGACAGTGACACAGGATGAGGATAAGGCTGAGGTGCTTAATGCCTTCTTTGCCTCCGTAGTAATTCAAACACCTGTGCTGAAGGAAGCCACCTCCCTTCCCGCCCTGAGTCAAGAGATGAGGGCTAGGAGCAAAATATCCCCGTTTTGACAAACCTATAAATCTGTAACGTTGCCCAAGGAGCATGGCCATGAGCAGAAAGCACAGTTTATTGTTGGTTTCTACATAGTGTAAGGCTAAGTTTGCATAACCGATCACCATAGAGGCAAAAGAGAATACCTCTGACAAAAATATCACAACAGAAAACACAAAGGTAATGAGAAGGTCTACAACAAAAGGAAAACCCAGCTGAATCTATCATAGAAAATATCTATTAAACTTACAGTCCACATCATTGTCTGGGTCAGATCCATTGTCTGCAGTAGTCTATCTGCAGAGAGAGGAGAGTCCCGTCAAGAGAGACAGCACAACTCTGTCTCGCCAGGGAGTCTCTGCAAGCAGCCTCCCTTTCATATTATGATGCTGCTTCAACAACTTTCCACCTGAAGCACCCCTGTCACCATCCAATACAGACTCTCTCAAAATTGCTCACTTCTGGGAAAGTAAGCCAGGAGAGTATTTTTCTCCACGCTCCCCCACAAGAATCTGGCATTGGCGGTCTCTCACAGGAAAAAGGAATCATCCATGTGGCAACCTCAGTTCTCAGCACTTCTCTCCCTCACAATCCAGGAGGAGATCGTCAGGGACCTGCTGCTCAACACTGATGTCCACAAATCCGTGGGGCCAAATGAGGTACACCCTAGAGGGCTGAGAATGTTGACAGGCATTTTCACTAAACCACTGTTCATCATTTATCAGCAGTCTCTGGCAGACTAGGGAGGTCCCAGCTGAATGGAAGTCTGACAGATAACATCATCTATAAGAAGGGATGGATCAAGGAAACTACAGGCCTGTTAGCTTGACTTCAGTTCTAGGGAAACTGACAAAGCAGATAATCCTATGTTCCATTACGCAACATATGCAGGATAACCAGGTGATCAGACCCAGTCAGCAGCACTTGTTTCACAAATCTAATCTTCTATGACAGGGTAACCTACTTGTTGGATGAAGGAAAGGCTGTGGATGTTATCTCCCTCATGTTCTGTGATTCTGTGTGATTTTAGTGAGACATTTGACACTATTGCCCACAGCACTCTCCCAGAGAGATGGACTGCAGTTGGCTTAGATGAATATACACTTTGCTGGGTAAAAGGTGGTTAGATGGCCAAGACCAATGAGTTGTAGTCAGCAGAGTTAAATCCTGTTAGTGGCCGGTCACGAGTGGTGTACCTCAGGGCTCAGTACTGGGGGCCACTTCTGTTTTACATTTTTATCAACTATTTGAATGAGGGCACAGAATGCACTCTCAGTAAGTTTGCAGGCAACACCAAGCTGTGTGGAAGTGTTGATCTGCTTGAGGGTATGGACGCTCTGCAGTGGGATCTAGATAGGCTGGACTGCTGGGCCAAGGCCAATTACTTGAATTCCAGTAAGGGCAAATGCTAGGTCCTGCACTTTGGCCAAAACAACCCCCAGCAGTGCTATAGGCTTGGGGAGGAGTGGCTGGAGAGCTGCCAGGCACAGAGGGATCTATGAGTATTAGTAGAGGGCTAGCTGAACATCAGCCAGTAGCATGCCCAAGTGGCCAAGGCCAATGGCATCCTGGTCTATATCCTGAAGAATGATACCAGTAGGAGCACGGAGGTGATGATTTCCTTCTAGTTAGCTTTAGTAAGGCCACACCTGAAGTACTTTGTCCAGTTTTGGGCCCCTTACTACAAGAGTGACATTGAAGTGCTGGAGAGGGTACAAAGGCAGCTACCAAGCTAGTAAAGAACACGGATCATGTGTCATGTGCGGAACAGCTGAGAGATCTCAGGCTGTTTAGCCTAGACAAGAGGAGATTGAGGGGAGCCTTTACTGCTGTTTACAATTACTTGAAAGGAGGTTGTAGAGAAGTGGAGGTTGGTCTGTTGTCCCTAGTGGTGAGTGGGAAGATATGGGGAAATGGCCTTAAACTGCACCAGGAAGGTTCAGGTTGGATGTCAGGAGGAATTTCTTTACTGAAAGGGCTGTCAGATATTGGAACAGCCTGTCCAGGAAGGTGATTGTGTCATCATCCCTAGAGGTGTTTAAGAAAAGGGTAGATGTTGCAATGAAGGACATGGTTTAGTGGTAATGATAGGGCTAGGAAAAGGTTGGATTCTATGACTTTGAAGGTCTCTTCCAGCCAAAACTGTTCTATGATTCTATGACCAGTCATTCTTTAGTACTCTGCTCTATGGTGTAGCATTTTCTATGATCTGTCAATTATGAGATCAATTTGCATCACAGCTGAGGTACAGAAAATTATCACTCTGAAAACAGGTGATTTGCAACATCCCCTTCTTAAAACTCTAAATAACATCAGCTATTGCAAAGTTTTGTCTTACCTTAATCACTTTCCGGTAATTTCTTTTTCTGTTATGTTTCTCCCTGCTGGCCAGTGCATGCTCACCCCAGAATGAGACTCTAATACAAAGGTCAGTATTGCAAGGTGAGGGATCTACTATTAGGCAAATGAACACTTAACTGAAGAATCAAAGGGAATCTTTTTTCACTATTTTAGTCGGCATTCTGAAAGGTTTTTAAACTGGGCATAAGTTGTCTGAAGAGTTAGACAGTTGTTAGAAGTGAACTTGTGAAAATCTTCAATAGATACACTTCCCAAACCTCCTTTACTATGTGTTCAGTTGTTAAATGAATTCTTGTCCAATGTCTCTGCATAACGTAGTCACATGCTGGCACTGAGAGGTTGCGATTTTCCTCCTGCTCTGCTTCATTACTAAAAATATAATATACAAAAAAGCATGTAACTGATCCAAATTTATCCATTTCTGTTTCTTGAAAAGCCTAGCAATGAGTAGGCAGTTTTGCAACTTCCATTGGAAAAAGCTACATTTTGATCAGGAAATCCTTTGTTCTGACCTCCAAGTTCAGAGAACAAATGTTCGTAATACAGCATATTGCATTGCAACCAAATGCAGGTCAGCACATAACAGCCAAAAACTCTGCAACTGAGATGCCCAAGTTTGCTATAGCTGTTTCCTTCTTTCATTATCTCATTGTTGTCTTATAATAACATGAATATGAAAGACATAATATGCAAACTTCAGAAACTGTATGGTTCTCCTTAAACAGCAGGTTATTTTCCTCAGAACAAAAAGGACTCAAGAGCCTAATTCCAAACTCATTACCTCTCCTGGCAAAGGTGTATTTCCAGTTAGTCTCAACAGCACATAAAATAGTTTATGTTTGCCGAATTCTACAAATGTTGCATATTGACAGATCATGTAAGGTTAACTCTGCAGGTTCTCCTAATATATACACAAACACGCAGGTTCTCTATGCCTTCACATACAGATGATTTAGTGATATAATAATTTGTTTATTAACACAACCTTGTGAGACCTTTGTATTATTTCAATAGAGCAGTGGTAGCAACAAGGCAGCTGGGGCAGACAATGGCTGTACTCGGTGTCACAGGGGATCCTCTGGGACCCCACTGGTCTCTTTATCATTTTACACAGAGTGTCTGAAACAAAACCCCAAAAAGGAGAGAGTATGTTGTCAGTGTATCTGTTCCAGATAACATAATTGCTACCCAGAAGTATATGTATGCTATGAAATGTTAAGACCATAAACAGTGATTAATAATAGTATGCAAGTGTAAAATGTTTGAAGAGTGAAAGCCTCACTGAACTGCTTACATGTCTGTTGGCTTAGCTGAAACACTGACTGCTAAATAAACATTTTAAAATTTGAGCTTTTGCTTATGTTTGATACAACAGGAATGTTAAAAGCTCAGTGTCACTTTCTTGGGAGCTTTAAGAGCACATATTTAAGTAAGTGATAATGCTGACTCAGCCTGCAAATCTGACTTCATTGCTTTTCAAAATTAACACACTTCTGTGGGCTATCTGCCCACTTCTGCTTTGCTTCCTCCTTGGTCTCACTCTCAGTTTCTCATCACAGTTTGTGGTGGGTTCAGGACCACAATTTAAAATAAAAGAAAGGAAAGCAAAGCAGTGAGGTCTCGATGATATCTCGGATAAAATTCACCAGACAATCGATGGCTTAGGGAAACTGCAAAAAAGGTTTATTAACACCAACTATACACAGAATGGGAAAAAAGGTTAAGCAAGTCGGTGCACACAAACTAGAAACTGTGTCATAAATGCCATCACACAACCTGAGGAAAATATAATGGGAGATCACTATAGTTTGGGCCTTGGATCTTCTTCCAATTTAGAGACCTGGGAAAGAGAGCATGTCAGTCTGGAATGGCCTGAGTTTCTCAGGGCCCACACCTGCATCCCTCGGTGCAGAACACATGGATCTCAATGCTTTCCGAATGGCCTGACTTTCTCAGCACCCACACCTGCATCCCTTAGTGCAGCTGCATGCATTTCAGCATAGCTTCTCGAGCTCAACGCTTTCGGGATGGCCTGACTGCTCAGCACCCACAACTGCAACCCTCGGTGCAGCTGCATGACTTTTCGGAGAACCCAGTCTCTGTCTCTCAGATCCAAGGTTTGAGCTGCTTTCTTCAGCTAAGCACAAAGAAGCTCTTCCCCAAAACTTAAGCACTGTCAGTCTTTTCTCAGCAGCAGAAATGACATACAGCGTCTCCTCCTGCTGATCACTCTTTCCAAAATGGTCCCGGCTACATGCAGGATCCAAGATGGAGACCAACCACATGGCTGCGTCAGCAGGGCCGCACCCCCCCACACTCCACACGTGGCCAAGAGGGTCTTCCAAAGATCCTCTCCTCNCCAAGAGGGTCTTCCAAAGATCCTCTCCTCTCCCTCTCCTGTCTCAGCTCCAGGGGGAAGAGGAGTAGCCCAGCTCACCGATGCTGAAGGCTGTCCATGGTGAAGGGATTATGATGGCAAATCTGCACCAGTCTTGCTTCTCCAGTCCAAGTGCGGTGTGGCAGCAAGCAGCGGCGGCACTGCGCTGCCGCGGCGGGGGAACCGCGTTGGGTCTGGGGCATGGTGGCATCTGCAGCTTCTTTGGTCCGGGGCCGCGGTGCAGCGGCGTTTGCAGTGGCGGCACCGCTTTGGGGCCACGCACCTGCAGCAAGTTGTGGCTGAGGTCGCTTCCGGACCGCGCAGCAGCAGGTGCGCGCCAGCAGTGGGGTCAGGCCGGGGCCGCGGCTGGTTCAGAAGCCATGGCAGGTTGCGGCTGCTTCGGGAGCCGCGGTCCCCCTCGGTTCCCACTCCGCCTGTTCCCGTGGAGGTGGGGAGGATATTCCCTTCAGGGCCACAGCCCCCAAAAAAGGGGCGAACAAAGACCGTGCCCCACTTTTTATAGGCTGACCTAGCCAGCCCTCCTGGGGCAGGTCCCAGGACAGACCCTTCCAGGGAAGGGTCCTGGGACCTGTGCAACCGGGGACAGGTCCCCCAGGACACACCTGTCAGGGGGAAGGCTCCAGGGCAGTGTCACCTCCCCCAGGACAGGCAACTGAGGGAAGGGTTCCCCCTGAAAACAACACAACTTTTCTTCTTCTTGAAAGCAACTCTGAAAATTCTGGCAGTTTTCAAACTGCAACACAGTCGCATAGCTCTTGCCTGCAGAATAGCGGCAATTTGCTTAAGAAACACATCCTAACAGCTCCAAATTTCACTCTTAACCACCTTGCTGAGTTATTCTTACTCTACCTACTAGATATTTGTTTTCCATCAATCTTTCAACGATTTCTTGCCACCTTCTTCTGTTTCATCTCTGTCCTCTCAGAGTATATGCATATATATATACACATACTTGACTTCCTGGAGCTGTCACCCTTCTGTGTACTCTCCTGCAATCCCATTTCATAGTTCCACCCTCCTTTACCAGGAACCTCATTCAATCTCAAACTCTTTTATTGCATTTTGCTTATAATTACGAAGGGAAGATACTATTAGGACTAAAACATTTACTAAGGAAAAGTTGAAAATTACAGAATCATAGAATGGTTTGGGTTGGAAGGGACCTTAAAGATCACCTAGTTCAAATCCCCAGCAGAGGCACGGGCACCTTCACTAGATCAGGTTACTCAGGGCCCCAGCCAACCTGGCCTTCAACACTTCCAGGGATGGGGCAGCTACAACTTCCTCGGGAAACCTTTTCCAGGATCTCACCACCCTCACAGGAAAGAATTTTTTCCTAATGTCTAACCTAAATGTCCCTTCTTCAAGTTTGTAACCATTTCCCTTTGTCCTCTCGCTATGTGCCCGTGTCAAAATCCCCACCTCAGCTTTCTTGTAGGCCCCCTTCAAATATTGGAAAGCTGCTAGAAGCTCCTCCAGGCTGAACAACCCCAACTTGCTCAGCCTGTCTCAGGGAGAAGGTGCGCCAGCCCTCTGACCATTTTAGTTGGCCTCCTCTGGACATGTTCCAGGAGCTGTATATCCTTTCTATGTTGAAAACTCCAGATCAGAAGAGTTTAATAATTTCCATGTATTTTGATTTATGTTAGACAAAGTTCAGTTGATGAGTTGACCTAATTCAGAATGAGCTTAGAGACTCCCTATCCTGCTAGGTCAATTTATGTTTAAAAATTTTCCCATTCATTTTATTAATCTACTCTCCATTCTAAAAAATAAGCAGCATGAACACACACTGTGTTTTCCACCAAAATTCGTAAAAGCCTCATGGGAATCAACTCAATAACAATAAATAAGTTAAGTGGAAGAAGAGAGATGGCAACAGTGACACTAGATTTACTTTTATTTACTATTATTATTATAGCAGGTATGACACAGATAAGGTTTGAGTGCCAGGTCTGTGCACTGGAAAAACACTGAACTTTCCTTTTGTTCATTGTACAATATGTTGCCTAGTTATTACAAAACCATACGTAATCTTTTTTTCATGGCTTGTTTTCATTAGCACCTCCTTCTTTCTATCCAGGCATTTTACTCAAACTCTGCTTGATAAAGACACAGCAAAGATGCTTTGATAAAAATACAAAATCCTAGATTAGTGCAGATAAAGAATATGTATTAAAAGTGTCTGGTTAGATTAGTTCCCATAAAATGAAGGGATTTTTTTAAAAAAAATTATTAAGTACACTCTTTTCTAATGCCTATCCCTAAAACCTATGCTTTCACTGTTATCATTTGAGGCATATGGTTACAACAGATGGAACCTATCAGTCCAGTGAGGTTCATTCTTTCACATATATTATTAATAAGGAAAGGATTCTTTTAGTAGATCAGAAGTACAGTAAGAACTTGCTCTGCTTCTCTGCATACTCTGCATGTTCCCCTTCAGGGAGGGAAAAAAGGTGACACTGAATTAAACTTCACTCTTCAGAGTGTAATTGGAATTAAAAGATGTAAGCATGTTCGGCTTCTTTTCACATGAATATCAGGACAATTTTGGCAAGAATGAAGTTAAAAACTGCAACTTCTATACATACTTAATAGAGAAAGCTGGGTTGCTACATACCCAAAGAGATTAGGGCATTTTGCTAGAGATGTGGAGTCTATCACGTCAAGTGATTTAGGGAGGTTTCAAAGAGCACCAAGCACCACGTTTCTTTAGCTAGCCTGTTAGAGGCTGAAAAGGAATCTTCACATCTTTGTTAGAAATTAATGCCAAGAAATTGACTAGCTAAATTGACATTACTTCCCTTGAAAGGGATTGTCCTTGAGACACAAGTAACAGAAGTAGTCATCTTCTCTGTTCCGTGTAACTCAGCCTGCCTTCCCCTGGGGATCAGTGACCTTTGGGACATCCAGGCACATATACATGCAAACCACAGAAAGGACAATTCAGGTACACAAAGACAAAACCGACAATAAATATTGGAGGGTGATGTATTTAGATCTTAATATAGAATATTCTTCAGCAAAATAGTTATGAATATAGTCAAGAATACTATGGAACGAACTAAGGAACTAGCTGCTTTGTTTAGTTATTTAAATGTTTGTTTAGATAATGACAGCTCACATTTTCTCCCTTTATGTCCTTTGCCCAAGTTACATATGTGCATAGTTAGCACACAGGCTTCAAGAATAAAAAGGTCAGGTTTGTATCAGGACAAAATGGTACAGGCAGGTGTGGATGACAAGGCCAATTGCCTAGGGGTGGAGCAGGAATGGTTTTTTGTAGCTGATGATGACTTGGATAGGAAACATCCTCTGTCTGACCTTATCTGCTAACTGCAAGTCATTCCTGCTGAAAACAAAGATTTGCCATGTCAGACTGTCAATACCATCTCATCTCTATTATAAATTACCCCCTTTTTCAGTGTTTGTGCTGGCTTTGGCTGGCACTCTCTCACCTCACCACAAGTATGTAGCTGAATGCCAGGCTCTGTGTTTCCACCTCTAAATCTCAGCAGGCCTGTGGTGCTGGCTAATGGAGGGGTTGACATAATAGGTGCTGACTGTCCCTCTTCCTCCCACATGATGTTAGGAAGGTCACTGTGGCAATGCTTTCAGTCATACACTGCTTCAAGTTCAGTTAGTTGTACCTTCTGTGATTCTGTGATTCTATCCACATATTTTTTTAGGAAATGTAAACACACAAGCCTCATTACAGACTGCAGACTGACTCCTCTCAGCTGAGTGCGAGGGAAAACTGACCTTGTTTGAAAATGCTGTCAATTTTCTAATGGGAGAAGGGTCCTGATTTTCTTCTGATTGTTAACGTAAGTAATTCCATTTACATAGGAATTACAATACAATAATGCAAATGCAGTATCAGGGTAGACCACGTGCAATACAGCTTTCCTCACTGATGAACAATCTGGTGAAGAATGGAAGTATGATTTTTATTTTAACATCTATTACTTATTTTATCATCCAGGTAACAAAGCAAACCACTTTTTCCATAGGCTTTCAAAACAGAATGCTGTACGTTTTCCTGGCGGTTTTCTTAGAAGGCTGAAGGACTAGAGAATCTTTATCCAGAATCTTTATCTAGAACCAGGCAGAGCTTCAACTGGGCATCCTAAACTTACCCAAATGTATCACAGTGTTAAGTGGTACTGTTTCCAGACATGCTGGAACATTATTTGTTCCCAACAGCATAGTCATTTCTTTTAACAATTAGCTACCATCAGTAACAGCCAAAAACTTTCAGTGGAAAAAACAGCATTGAACTGAAAACAACTATTTAAAGAAGCAATACACTCTGAAAGACTGATAATTTGCAGGTGTGTATGAGGCCAGGAGTCACTTGTGCTGCTATATAAGGCAGAGAACAGCAGTCACAAGCTACAGGGAGGTTTGTTCCATGCCAGCAGGTGAACACACCAAAACCAAGTACAAGCTTCAGCTTGAGCAGAGAAATGAGATAGACTCCCTCACGACACAGAAACTGGTTTTTTGACTGGGACCACAAAAAATGTTGTGCTTTACTCCCCAGTGCCTGTAAAACCTTATTCAGCAGAGAAAAATTATTCCTACAGTCAGACAAGCGAAAACAACTGGGAAAAAAGTTCTCTTGACTTTCAGGTTCCTCCTTCTAGTTCTGTATTTCCCTTAGTGAAAAGTATTTTTCATCTATAGAATAAAAGGAGAGCTGACACAAAGCAAACCCCTAAATTCTGTCCTAAAAACTGTGCAGAATTTTTAGCTAATATATCCTTGTTAATGCTACTTAGAAATATAGGCTTCTATATGTATTTACAGTTACTAAGTAAGATCTTACTCAATATATTCAAATGTAATATAATTCTTCATGTTCAGCAGTAACACAAGAAAATTGTAACTATCAGAAAATACGGAATGTTGTCATAAGTCTTTTTAATTTAGTGAATGGACTCAATTCTAACACACAGATCTGAGTTTGCTTCTGGACCTTATCTGATGATGATTTTTTGAATTTCATCTTCTCTTGGAGATATTTTTGTTTAATTTTTAATCAAGTAAATCTATCCATGTGCTTAGTCTTCAAGATAGGGTAGTAATTCTTGGCTACTAGAACTGTGCCCCAAAATTCTTTAAAGCATTAGACACATGCAGAAAACTGAAAACTTGAGCACTCAAGCAGCCCAGCTGGAAAAAAAAAAACCTCAAAAAAAACCCACACAAATTGAACTCTGTTTCTTAACTACATAATAATAATCAAAGTACAGTCTTTCCTTCCTCAATTACAACAAGTTCTTTTAGCAAAAATATGTGTTAGAGAAGATGAGCTCTTAGACATACCATGCAATCATAGAATCATTAGGGACTGGAAGGGACCTCGAAAGATCATCTAGTCCAATCCCCTTGCCACAGCAGGCTCCATCCTCCTGAGACCCACCCCTCAAATATTTATAGACATTAATGAGGTCACCCCTCAGTCTCCTCCAAGATCAAGAGACCCAGCTCCCTCAGCCTCTCCTCATAAGGGAGGTGTTCCACCTCCTTTATCATCCTCGTTGCCCTACGCTGGACCCTCTCCAGCAGCTCCACATCCCTCTTGAACTGAGGACCCTAGAACTGGAAACAACACTCCAGATGTGCTCTCACCAGGGCAGCGTACAAGGGGAGAAGAACCTCTCTTGATCTGCTAACTACCCCACTTCTGATCCACCCCACGATTCTGTTTGCCTTCTCGCCCACAAGAGCACACTGCTGGATCATGGTCATCCTGCTATCCACCAGGACCCACAGGTCCCTTTCTCCTAAACTACTCTCCAACAGGTCAGTCCTCAGCCTATACTGGTATCTGGGATTGTTCTTGCCCACATGCAAGACTCTACACTCTACCCTTCTTTGTAGAGGAGGTTGTCATAGTACTAGAAAGACTTCCTAGATTTATGCCACTTTACCAGGACCTTCAGTGTGGGTTCTCTATCCTCTATATCCTTATCAGATTGGCTGTCTTCCAATATGGGCTCATATCTATTACTCAGTGGCAACTGGGGAGGTGTGCCAGGCAAGGGTGGCACCCGCCTTCTGCCATGGCCCTGCACTTGGTTCCACTCACCCATTCTATTTGGGGTTCTGTCTTCCACCTGAGAAGATACGGACCCCTTCTGAATCTGGCTCTTATTTAGCCGTGGTCCAGATTCTGGTGGCTAAAGTAGCTAAAGCAGCTGGCACTCTCGCTACTGCCCGTGGTCTGAGTGCAACTTCTGGTTTCGCCTCCCTCAAAGGCTCTGGCTCTGCACTCCCCCTACGGTGCTTGCCCGGCTTCCCCCGCGAGAGTGTTCAACCCCAACAGCTTGCTCCCTGCTTCCAGCAACGTTTTCCGGTCAGGGAACGCCTAGATCACCCAAAAACCTCGATAAAATAGCGTTCAGGGACGGGTGCTCTCACTGCTGCCTGCAGTCTGTTAGAACTACATATGGATACTTTTCCTTTTTTTAGTAGTTTTGATTACACTCAAGATTCATCTTAAAACTGTGGTGGTACAGAAGAGGGTTAAAGCAACAGGATCTGAATAGATATTTCCCCAGAGATATGCACAGGTTCTCTGAAAAGGAGAATGTGATTAGAAAGTAATACAATTCACTCTGTACATAGAATATGGAGTGAATGGACAACTAATCATACAATGTCAATCAACTAAGGTCCCAGAACCTCTTTAAGGATGTTTATACAATAAAGTTATTAGACTCCATTGATCCATGAAGGTCTGAATCCTTCAACTTGCACAATCAGCAAGCTGTAGGAACTCCTCTGAGAGAGCTCCAGGGGTCACTGGAAAAGATCAGGAAGATGGGGATTGCATTAAAAGATTAATATCACAAAATTTTACAAAAAGCAGAGTGACTATTTCAGTAGTTTTGAGACCAAAACTGCAATATTGTAGACTACAGATCTCACTGGTCAAAAATAGAGGGCAACACAAAGAATTGCAGGAGGTCTAATTCTACACAACCACATCACCAGGAACATCTGTATCTATTGTAGCGTTTTCAGCTTTGATACGCTAATTCTACTGAGACAGAAAAACAAGTAATGCTTTTCATTACAAGACTCAGGTAGAAGGAAACTATTTAAATCACAGCCCAGATACATAAAAGTCTTCATAAGTTTAGATTGTTCTGAGACCAATTAAATTTTTCTCTGCTGTAAGACAGCAGAATTGAGTTCCAATCGGTTACCAGTTAGTATTTGGACAACTAAAGTGAGCCTATTCAGAAAATCTTTCATACCAAGAGAAGGTGCTGGAAAGAGGTGGAAAAGGCATTTGTAACTATCTGGAAGCTTATGTGGACTTGAGATTCTTTGCACACAGACTCCTTTATGTCCACAACTAGACTACTCATACTCTCTCTGCCATCTCCTGAATAAGACTGCTTTGGGAAAGATGTAAATGCTAATGAAGTTGAATTTTATTAGCTCTTTACAGTTTAATATTCTAAAGTAAACTCCACCTTGGTACTGACTTACAAAGACAATATTATGATTCACATTAATGCAGTAAAATCCCCCAGAGTGACTGGTCTTGCGTTTTACTTAGGAACAGGAGGTTCAGAAAGTAAGAATAAGGTCTTACTGTAACTGCTTCAACCTCAAATCATGGTTACAGATTTCAAGGAATTGTGTAATAAAACTCCACATCCTTTCTAATTTTAGATGAGTTTATTTGGTAGTCCAAGTGACAAAAACAGTTTAATGTATATCAAAAAGTAAAAACAGATTTGTCATTTGCAGTCCCATCATTTCCATAGTTTTTCATTTTAAATTGATTTTAGTTCTTACTGGTGTTTTTAAGAAGAGAGATAAAAAATGCTGTACTTAAAAACTTAATGTTCATAAAAATGCTTTACCTAGAGGAGAAGCTATATTGAATTGCAGGCCTGGGCTTTGGAAATTGAATTTTTCTGCCACATAACGATTTATTTACTGGTGGCTGACAAACTCATGTGTCACCTGCTAACTGGCTTCAGTTAAAAGAAAGCCCATTGATACCTGGGAACACACACAGAATCATAGAATCACTACTTTCACTACTTTCAAGGTCCCTTCCAATTTGTAATGATTCTATGATTCTATGATTGGAAGGGACTTTGAAAGATCATCTAGTCCAATCCCCTTGAAAAAGCAGGATCACCTAGACCAAGTCGCACAGGAACACATCCAGGCGGGCCTTGAACATCTCCAGTGAAGGAGACTCCACAACCCCCCTGGGCAGCCTGTTCCAGTGCTCCGTCACCACTCTCACTGTGAAGAAGTTCCTCCTCATGTTTATATGGAACCTCCTATGTTCCAGCTTACAACCATTGCCCCTCATCCCGTCACTACATGACACTGAGAAGAGCCCAGCTCCATCCTCCCGACACCAACCCCTCACATATTTGTAGACATTAATGAGGTCACCCCTCAGTCTCCTCCAAGCTAAAAAGATCCNTGGCAGCACAGTCTGCTGCGGTGTCAGCAACACCACCCAGCTTTGTGTCATCAGCAAACTTGCTGCCAGTGCACTCTAATCCCTCATCCAAGTTATTAATGAATATTTTAGATAGTACTGGTCCCAGTACCAATCCTTGGGAGACTCCACTAGATACAGGCCTCCAACTAGATTCCATCCCATTGACCACTCTGACTTCGACCCTGTAGCCAGTTTACAATCCACCTTACTATCTGAAAATCTAGGCCACACTGCCTCAGTTTGGCTGTGAGGATGCTGTGAGAGACTGTGTCAAAAGTCTTACTTAAGTCAAGATAGATCACATCCACGGCTCTGCCATCATCCATCCACCTGCTTATGCCTTCATTAAAGGCTATCAGGTTTGTCAAACATGACTTTCCCTTTGTAAAGCCATGCTGACTGTCCTCAATGACCCTCCTGTTCTTGATGTTCACATATGAAGAACAACATTATTTACATGGTAGAAACTTGTTTTTCCTCTCTAAAATTAGGCTAGGTATTCCTTTGCCTTGAACTGGATCGTTGTTACTATTTGCTTCCTCTATTATTCTACCTACTATAAGTACCAGTCATCATTACAGTTTCTACTAGGCTCATAACATTCTGTATGAAAAAGTAGTTTGGCCATACTGTGCAGTCTCCAAATGCTTATCATCATACAGCATAATTTAGATGTTTATCCATGTGTCAACTGTAATTTCATCTCATCTGTATAAAGTTGTCTGTGCTAAAGTACTCCAGCGTTCAGGAATAAACCAGTACATTAAAATAATTCACATGTTAAAACAGGTAGAAAGCAATAGCTTTTTCAAGGTTTTTTTGGGGGGTTTTCAAATTAATCTAATGACTAACTCTTTCCACTTTATATGTGGGACAATAAAAGTTTTAGGAACAGTAACAAGTAAACAAATACCAGCTGCATTACTGTGTTTTCCTTTCTCAGTTTTACTGCTTGTCTGAATCTTCCCTTAAACTTTTTCTTGTCTGCAGGCAACTGCTTGTCACGCCTATTAACCCACACCTTGACCTGTGGTTTGAAATAGCATGTTCTGTCAAAAGCAGATGCCCTTCTCAAAGGAGTACAGCCCAACTGCCCCGACAAGTTTTGCTCTTCAATTGACCAGAGATTTGCAGCAAGGCCAAGGAATCCTGTACCATACAAAATATTGATGTGTAACAAACTGAATGGCAGAACAGTAATCCAAATTTTAACAGGTATTCAGTTATTTGATGTTGCAGAGTGGCTAAGAGAACAGGGACATGG
>VXBP01009324.1:0-44774 GCA_013400115.1 Rhinopomastus cyanomelas | reverse complement strand
TTATATAATATATTAAATATATAATATTATATTAATGCATGTAAACAAACATATTACATTCATACATTAGATTAAATCACTATATTAGATGATATTTTGAGGTCCCTTCCAATCCCTAATGATTCTGTGATTACATAATTATAGTCTCAAGTCTATTTAACATACATTAAATATAGTCAATACATATATTCTGTACTAAATGTAATTATTATTTTGTTATTATAATTTGTATAAGTAGTAAGTACTAGATTTACTCTAATTCACTACAGTTGAGGGTCTTGAAAATGAGCATATAACTAAATCCTGTGTTTTCCATACCTGTCAACACAATGTAGTGAGAGGACAAGGGGAAACCCTTGAAGAGGGGAGATTGAAGTTGGACATGATGAACCAATTCTTTGCTGTGAGGGTGAGGAGATGCTGGAACAGGTTGCCCAAGGCAGTTGTGGCTGCCCCATCCCTGGAAGTGTTGAAGCCAGGTCGGCTGAGGCCCCGAGTAACCTGCTCTAGAGAAGATGTCCCTGCCTGTGCAGGGGGATTGGCACTAGATAATCTTTAAGGTCTCTTCCAACCTTGGCCATTCTAGGATTCTATGATTTTGACAGCACGTTTTAATTAGATTTGATACATTTTTTTTCTTAGAGTACCAAACTGCTCCACTTTCCTAAAAGGACAACTATTCTAGTGCTGCATAAACTGTAAACATCAAGTGAAGGATGCAAACTTCCTCACTTTATTTTCCCTCTTGATAGTTAGAGGATGTACACGTACAACCAGGTTCTCTAGGGACCTTCTGGGTCAGTTTCACAGTTAGTCTTTCCAAAACTCAAGCTCCAAACTCCAGCTGCTCCAAATGAAGAGCACAGAGCAGGTTCCACATGCAACTCAGAAGGAACTTCTTTCCAGTGAGGGTGACAGAGCACTGGAAGGGACTGCCCAGGAGCTTCGGAGTCTCCTTCTCTGGAGATGTTTAAAAACCTCTTGGCCATGTTCCTGTGCGACTGGATCTAGGGGATCCTGCTCTGGCAGGGGACTGGACTGGACTGGATGATCTTCCAAGGTCCCTTCCATTTCATAATGTTCTGTGATTCTGTGGTTCTCATGCTTAATTAGTTCTCCTGGTAAATGATTGCAGTTGGTAAAGTTAAGCACAGGTTTATACATCCATAACGCTCCCTGAGGCTTTAAGGTCTTATTTTTGAAGGACTCGACAATAATGTTCACAGTATCACAGTAATGATAAGGTTGGAAAAGACCTTAGAGATCATCCAGTCCAACCAAAATCCAAAAAACCCCAGTAATCCTAACATCTAACATCATGCCACATGTTCTGGGTGTCTATAGAAAATGTTTCTATATTGGATTAATTTTCAGGTGACACGGGTAGTATTGTTGTGGGTGAACAATCACTTCAATGATTTTGAAGGAGATCCTGCAATGACTCGATTTCTGGAAGAATTTGAGAACAATTTGGAGAGGGAGGTAAGAATGAAGGGGATTTTTGGGGGGGGGCAGTTGAGATGGCAGGCAGTATCCTACAATCTCTAACTCACTGTGCTTTTCTCTTGTAGAAAATGGGTGGACATTTGAGGCTGTTAAACATTGCTTGTGCTGCTAAGGCAAAACGGAGGTTGATAACCTTAACAAAGCCATCTCGAGAAGCCCCTTTGCCTTTTGTCTTGCTAGGAGGGTCAGAAAAGGGGTTTGGAATATTTGTAGACAGCGTGGATTTTGGTAGCAAAGCTACAGAAGCTGGCTTGAAGCGTGGAGACCAGGTAGGGAATTGTTTCCCCACCTGCCATTTTTGTTGCCTTCCTCTCTGATAAATGAAAATAAACCAGCCTGCTGGTATTTTTAGATACTGGAGGTGAATGGTCAAAACTTTGAGAACATTCAGCTGTCCAAAGCCATGGAAATCCTTCGGAATAACACTCACCTGTCTATCACTGTGAAAACCAACCTGTTTGGTAAGTTCCTGTGCTGCTCTTGTGTTAAATTTTGTTCTCATTCAGATGGAGTCTGAAGTTACTGGTTTCTAAATACTTGGAAATAGTTTTTAGAATAGAAAAAGGAAGCTTGAAGGCCCTAAAGTACCTTAGTTCATGATTGCGGCTCAGTACCTCACTCAGCTAAACATCATAATTAATATATTATCTGTAAGTTTTGTTTGAGTTTCACTATTTGAGCTTTTAATTATATGATTTCTATAATAAAAATCATTTATGTAATTTAAAACAGTTATGTAATTTAAAAACTTTCTATAATCTATATAATTGCAATATATGATCTATAACATTTATATAGTGAAAAGACTTTATATGATTTATCCAACTGAAATATATAAACTATACAATTTATGGAATTTAAAGACTTTAAATAATCGATGCAATTTACATATGAAATTATACAATTTATGGAATTTAAACACTTGACATAATCTGTAAAATATGTAGAAAGACTTTCTTTTATCTATATAATTATTGATGTGTTCCCCAAATACAATCTTTACCACCAGTTTCTTCATCACAAATAATTAGGGCAGAGTATTATCACAGGATAATCATAGAATCATTGAGGTTGGAAAAGACCCCTGGGATCATAGAGTCCAACCATCAACCCTGCTCTACAAGTTCACCCCAAAACCACACCCCCAACACTACATCTGAGTGACTTTTAAACACATTCAGGGATGGGGACTCAACCACCACCCTGGGTAGACTATTCTGGTGCCTGACCACTCTCTCTGGGAGGAATTTCTTCCAGATTTCCAGGAAAAAATGTACTGTGGTAACTGAGCACTAACTCATGATTAAATCTGCTCAGGTTCACTCTAAAAGTCAATTGTAAAATCTATCTCCTGGGGAGTTTTTCCTGCTTTGCATTAAATACTCAAATATTGCAATTATCTTGAATCATCAAGGCATTTCTTACTATCTCTGCTTGTTAATCAGGATGTGCTGCTCTCTCTGTATGAATAACCATCCTGCACACACATTTTTGGATATAACTTATTTAAGGTTAAACCAGATTGCTTCATTTTTTCAGAAGCTGTAGTTTTTCTAAGTTGTTAATCTTACTGCTCCATGAAGGTACTAGCATCATATCCCAACAGCCTCAGAACAGTTACTGGCAGTGTTCTGGGTGCTGTGTTCTTTACAAGCAAATCTCAAAAGGAGAGCTTTCTGAACATGGGAGGTTCCACATCAATATGAGAAGTAACCTCTTCCCAGTGAGGGTGACAGCGCCCTGGAAGGGGCTGCCCAGGGGGTTGTGGAGTCTCCTTCTCTGGAGATGTTTAAAACCCACCTGGCCATGTTCCTGTGCAGCTGGATCTAGGAGATCCTGCTGTGGCGGGGGATTGGACAGGGTGGTCTTTTGAGGTCCCTTCCAATCCCTAATGTTCTGTGATTACTTTTTCTTTTCTCAGTGTCTGATCTGAAGCTTTTTTGGGTGATGTGTACCTATGCAGAGATTGATGAATATGCGCAGAATTAACAGTAAACCCTAGCCCCTAACACTCATCCATAGTTGGTTGCCCTTGTTTCCTTGGCTTTAATTACCAGTTTACATTTCTTTTTACGAATCAGATCATGAGATGACTTTTCTGTTTATATAGAGAGCCTTCATCTCACACTCAGAGCATGTGATGGTCTCTAGATCAGTTTTGTTGGGTTTGTTTAAAAATAGACATGGTTTTGCAAAGTTACAAGTTTCAGGGGAAGAGCTAATGGGCTGATGACTCTGCTAGGGAGCTGAGAGAGTCAGAGAGATTGGTCTTTTAAATCTGGCAAATGAACACAACAGCCATCTCAAGCACCCAAGGTATCCCAGTAGTCTCATACGTATGTTTTCCTATGACTTCTTCACAGTTTCCCATCTGATTTTTTTCGTAGGATGTTAGGGGTTGGAAGGGACCCAAGAGATCATCTAGTCCAACCTCCAGTTAATAAATTCTTGTCCATCTGAGAGGTTTTTGTTGCTATTTAAAACCTTCCCCCCCAGTGGTTTAGTTTTCCTATCTCATTTGTCTCTAGTGTCTCAAAATTCATTTAGCATTTGAACTGACAGAATATCCTAATCAGATTGTTGCGGTGATGCAGAGTCTAGCTGGAGCCCTGAAACTGGTGGTGTCCCCCAGGGGTCTGTGCTGGGTCCAGTCTTGTTCAATATCTTTATTGATGACCTTAGTGATAGGACAGTGACTCCTCAGCAAGTTTGTTGCTGACACTGAGCTGGGTGGTCTGGCTGATTCACCTGGTGGCTGTGCAGCCATTCAGGAAGGCGTCGATAGACTGGAGGGGTGGGCTAAGAGAAATCTAATAAGGTTCAATAAGAGTAAGTGCAGAGTCCTTCACCTGGGAAGGAGTAATGAGAAACATTGTGGCCAAGAAGGCAAGTGGAATCCTGGGATGGATCAAGAAGCATGTGTCCAGCAGATCAAAAGAGATTCTTCTCCCTCTCTACTCTGCCCTAGTGAGGCCACATCTGGAGTAGTGTGTCCAGTTCTGGGCTCCTCAGTTCAAGAATGATAGAGATCTGATTGAGAGAGTCCAACAGAGGGCTATGAGGATGATTAGGGGACCGGAGCACCCGCCTTATGAAGAGAAATTGAGACACCTGGGACTTTTCAGCTTGGAGGGGACTTAATCACTGTAAATCCATGAGGGCAGAGTGTCAAGAAGAAAGAGACAATCTCTTCACTTGCACCCTGTGATAGGACAAGGGGCAGTGGGTGTCAGCTGGAGCACAGGAACTTCCACCTCAACATGAGGAAGAGCCTCTTTATTGTAAGGGTGACAGAGCACTGGAAGGGGCTGATCTTGGAGGCTTTGGAGTCTCCTTCTCTGGAGACTTTCAAGACCCATCTGGTTGGGTTTCTGTGGGACCTGCCCTTGGTTCTGTGGTCCTGCTTGAGCAGTGGTGTTGAACTCAATGACTGTTGGAGGTCCCTTCCAACCCCTAATGATCTCTTTGTCTGTGTAAGGTTCCAGTAAAATCTGTCACAGAGCTTTTGTGAAGCTGTGGCACAGAGCTCACTTGAACATTGTTGCTCATTTTCTTTTCTCTCTTGGTCTGTTTTCTGCAGTTTTTAAAGAACTCCTAACGCGACTCTCAGAGGAGAAACGAAACGGCACTCCCCACTTGCCAAAAATCGGGGATATAAAAAAGGCCAGTCGTTACTCCATCCCAGACCTGGCTGTTGATGTGGAGCAGGTGATAGGGTTAGAAAAAGTAAACAAGAAAAGTAAAGCAAACACCGTTGGGGGAAGAAACAAGTTAAAGAAGATACTTGACAAGACTCGAATCAGCATTCTGCCTCAGAAACCATACAAGTGAGCTTTTTATTTCCTCCTAAATACTTGTGTTAAATTTTACACTTTTACAGCACATTCATCATTTTCTCGATTATTTTTATTGTTTTCAATATTTATTTATGCAAATGATGTGGAAAAACTATACTAGAGTGGAATGATCATGGACTGCTAACAGTGCAGCTCCTGACAGCAGTGTGGATGTATTTTACTTTTATAGCTGAAGTCATCCCACAAATGCTTTTTCAATTTACTATTCTCTTTTAAGAGAACTGTTAGCTGGGAGCATCCTGGGCAGTTAGTTTCAGAACGACTCTGCAAGCAGGTTACGGGATTAGTGATTTCAATTGATCCACATTCCAGGGGTCTATAAGTGGTTCTAGTCCTGCTGCAGGGGAATCGGAGGTGAAAATTGTTCCTTTTCTTTGATAAAATGGAGTATTTCCTTAGTGAAAGTTATGTGAGGTGCCTGATTTCTTTTATCATTATATAAACATCCTTTAGAAACAGAGTTCTGAAGTATTGATAGAAATCACAGGAAAATGAGGTTTATTTTATGAGAATCTGGTTCTTAGCCGAGACAGATGACATCAGTGGGGACAATCAATTGTAGAAGGTTACTGATGGTCTCTTCTCTTGTTGCTTTGCATGGAGGAAAAAATTGATTCTATCAAAATAAGTGAAAAAGAAACTTGTGCTGAATTACTCTCTAGGTTTTCTTTCCTGCTATGACATGAAAAACCATTATAAACCTTACAAATAAAATTGTAATGATGTAAAGGTTAATAGAAATTATTACACCCAAATAACTTCCTTAACTGGCACAGACAGATCTGAGCAGAAGACCACCTATAAATCCTTGCTGTGTGTTGCCAGTTTATAGATTGTTTGATCTCCCTGGTAGTTTACGGTTGCTCCTCTGAGCCATGTGTTGCCTTAGGTGCTATTTTTTGTCTTGTTTGCTGTGATTCACAGCTTTTGCATAAAACTTTCTTGTTGGTTTTGTTTTCTCTCTCATTTTTGCACTTTTTCTGTGCAGGGACCTCTTTGGGTAAGGCTCAAACCTAGCGCACCTGACCTGTTTTCCTTTTGCTATAGATTTACTTCATCCATTCCGTGTAGCAGTTTGTCTGCGTAGAGCTTCATACCTCTAGACTTCCCTGGTTGTGCTTTCCTCCCCAGTTCTGTAGAAACTTCTGTCTCATTCTTCCTAATAATGAAATGTGTTGCATACATTAAGGGGCTTCACTTATATTTAGGCTGGATGGGGCTCTGGGTGATTTGGTCTGGTGAGTGATGGCCCTGCTTGGTGCAGTGGGGTTGCACTTAGATGACCTTTGGAAGTCCCTTCCAAGGCTGTGATTCTATGATATTGAAGGACTTATTTTCATGTTTATTTAAACACCAAAAATCAAGAGGCATGAAAAAGTGTGTTTACTCATTACAGTAGGGGAGGACCTTTTCCTTCTCTCCAACTCCCTGAAGAGAGGTTGTAGTCAGCTGGGGTTAAGGTGGCCACACTACTGCTGATCCAAGCCAGGATGCTATTTCTGTCACTCCAGTGTCTTGTGGTTTCATAATTATTCTGCTTTTTAAAAACAAATCCATGAGCAAATCCAAACACTCTGTACAGAGATACCCCTCCAACCTCTTTCAGTCTTGAAAGTCAGTCACCGTGCCCATAGATTTAAAATTTATCTTAAATGCCTGGAGATGCTGCCCTAACTGCCCAGAGCTCTGTTTCATTCATGGCACTTGGAGAAGTGGTACAAGCATGTGCTGGGCAGAGCAATTCACTGCTGAGCACAATGGGTGAGGCCTTTAACCCCTCACCAAGGATCATTATCAGCCCCTTCATTACTTCTCTTGAGGTTTCCTGAGGATTGGTAGAACAGTAGACAAAAGCTGAAGAATTATGGTACAAATGGCCATTTGTGTTGGATCATTTAATTTGGCAGCCTGACTTTGGAGTTGCAGCAGTTTGCAACTAAATCTGGGTCTTGGTTTGTGCTTTATTTACACAGATACAGATTCAGATCTGCTTGGGATTTCGAAAGGTTTTGCCCCGGTAGTTAAACTTGTAATAATTTTTATTTGCTAAAACTGCTGTTCAACAAACATACACCCTCAGAGAGTTTTATTGAGGGTTTGGTTTATATATTGATTTATATGTTTTGGGCTGTATTAAGAGAATGAGAGTCAGTCTAAAGAGGTGATTCTCCCCCTCTGCATTGCACTGGTGACCCCACTTGGTGTCCTGGGTCCAGTTCTAGAGTCCCCAACATCAGGACACAGACCTCCTGGAAGATGTCCAGAGGAGAACAGCTCAAATGCTAAGAGGGCTGCAGCACCTCCTCTCTGAGGACAGGCAGAGCAAAGTGAGGTTGTTCAGCCTGGAGAAGTGGAGGCTCCCAGATGACCTTCAGCAGCTTCCCAATCTCTGAAGGAAGAGGGCTCCAAGAAAGCTGGGGGAGGGCTTTTGACACAAGTGATAGTGAGAGCACAAGGGGAAAGTGTTCCAGCCTTGAAGAGGGGAGATAGAGGTTGGACATGAGGAACCAATCCTTTGCTGTGAGGGTGGGGAGATGCTGGAACAGGTTGCCCAGGGCAGTTGTGGCTACCCCGTCCCTATCAGAGTTGAAGGGCAGGTTATCTGGGGCCCTGAGTAACATGTTCTTCTGAAGGTGTCCCTGCCTGTGCCAGCAGGGTTGGAACTGGATGATCTTTAAGGTCCCTTCCTAACCCTGGCCAGTCTACAATTCTGTGATATCACAGAACATGAGGGATTTATATATATATATAGCAGAATTCAGTTGTCAGCCTTAGCTCTACCTCCTGTAGCAGTTGTTCTGCTTCTCTTGCAGAACTCAAAAGCAGTAACTAAATCAGAGCCTAACAATAATAATAACCAAATTATAACCAGTAACCAAATTACATCCTAATATTAGGAGAGCTTTGTCTCTGATCCATCTGGCACTGCTGACCTCCTTTCACAGCTGAATGAACATCCTCCACCTCAGTAACAGAATCCTTTGTATTTTTAGGCACTCTGAAGGGGATACCCAATTGGGGGTGCTTATGTTAGCCTTCCAATTAGCTGTCATAGAACCATCCTGGCTGGAAAGGATGTCCAAGGGCAGCAAGTCCAGCCCTCAGCCCAACAGCTCTCTAACCCCTAGACCATGGCCTCAAGTGCTTTGGCTCCTCTGTTTTAAAATACCTACAAGGATGGGGGCTCCACCACTTCCCTGGGCAGCCTCTTCCAGTCCCCAACAACTCTCTCAGGGAAGAACGTCTTCCTAGGATCCAGTCTAAACCTCCCCTGATGCAACTTCAGGCTATTTCCCCTCGTCCTATTATTAGTGGTTAGGGAGAAGGGCCCAACACCAGCCTCACTACGACCTCCTTTGAGGGAGCTGTAGAGAGCAATGAGGTCATCATCCCTTCAGTCGTGTTTAGTGGAGATCAACTCAGAGAAGGTGATACAGGGTAGAAGACAGATGATCTCGATACTTTCTTATCTGACTGCTCAGGAAGGGTCTCTCTTGAAAAAGAATCTTGGCTCGTGTGACTGCAACATGTCCCCAAGTGCAGCTCGAAATCCTATCTGTGCTGGGGTGAAAGATCTGTGAAATTCTGTTCTTACAGAACAGCACTGGGGAGAGACAGTAGTATTAGTCAGAGTTTGGGTGATGGAGTGAGGCATGGAGTGACTGGAGATGTTTAAAACACCCCTGGTCATGTTCCTGTGTGACTGGATCTAGGGGGTCCTGGTGTGGTGGGAGGATTGGACTAGATGATCTTTCAAGGTCCCTTCCAATCCCTAGTGTTCTGTGGTTCTATGCTTTTGTGACCTAAACCAAGATATAGAAGAGAATGAGGAGGTTATCTACCACCTTCTAAATGATAGTCTTGGCTGCTCTGAGAAATTGTCAAAACCTAGTGAGCCTAATGGCTTATCAGAGCTTTCTGGTGACCCTGAAGGTCTTCTGACAGTGTGAGTAGGCAGCTTGAATATTCTGAGTAGATTTTGGGTGTCACTGACCAAGCCAGCCAGCAGTTGTCTTGAGAATGTTATTGTCTGTATGATATTGATTACTGTACTGGCAATTCAAAGTGTGAACAGGTAGTGATGTAGATGTTGCTGAATCCCTCTAGCGTAGCGCATGGTTTGAATGTCTGCAAGTCCTGATGTTATGTCTTTCTGGACACAGTGACATTGGAATTGGCCAGTCTCAGGATGACAGCATTGTAGGGCTGAGGCAAACGAAGCACATTCCTCCTGCTTTGCCTGTCAGTGGAACCCTGTCATCCAGCAATCCTGACTTACTGCAGTCTCATCACCGTATCTTAGACTTCAATACCACTCCAGGTAAGGATCCTTTATTGTTCTTCTTCTTGACCTTATTCATGGAACCTTTATTTTTTGTAGATTTTGGAGTCTGGAGATGCTTGTGGGTTTTTTTAATTAACTGTGTAGTGTCACACACAGAATAGGTAGGTATTCAGAGTATTGTAGAATGTCAGAGGTTGGAAGGGACTCTAGAGATCATCCAGTCCAACCCCCCCCCCCAGCCAGAGCAGGATCCCCTAGGGCAGGTCAGACAGGGCTGTCTCCAGGTGGGATTCGAAAGTCTCCAGAGCAGGAGACTCCACAGCCTCTCTGGGCAGCCTGTGCCCCAGGGCTCCATCACCTTCATAGGAAAGAGATCTCTCCTCACATTGAGGTGGAACTTCCCGTGTTCTAGCTTATCCCCATTATTCCATGTCCTATTACTAGGCACCACTGAAAAGAGTCTGGCCCCTTCCTCTCGACACCCTTAATAACCCTTTTGGGCTCCTAAGGTACAATTGCTGAGTGATACCTTTGTAAACTTCGAGACTTGTGGAAGAGGAACATTAAAATGTGCAGTTTTAATGTCTTTTATTGCCTTGGACTAAATTAAAGTTTGAGATGGAGGCAGCTTGCAAGAAATTCATTGCAATGAAGTAGGAGAAATGTGGTAAAACAGCCATGCTTTGAGGCTTTGTGGATGTACCTAAGGGTAGAAAACAAAGCAACTAGTTGTGTGGGAAGGACAGGCTTTGAACTCCTCAGGGAGCTGTAGTTTCTCTTCTGACTTGCTCCAGCTTTTCCAAATCCACTTTTAAAAGTTGCTTTTTAAACGTTCAGATAGTCGATAGCACTTTGATTTCTCTTCTGTTGTGCTGTCTTTGCTATTGAATTTGAAGTCAAAATAATACAGTAAGGATGAGCTGCCGGTCACTGGTGCATGCAAGCATTCTGAGAGACTGGATTCCTGTGGCACAGCAATGTCTTCTTCAGCCAGATGCTCCAGTCTCCTTTCCTCTCAAAAAGGAGTGGAGAGGGATGATTACAATTCTCTTCCAGTGCTGTTTTAGTTAAAAATCGTTGTGCTGAATGACTTACTGTAACCATTTCAGTTCCTAACAGACTATCCCATGCAGTGCACTTACTACCAGCTCTGGTTGATGCCTGAGAAACTGGGTGGTAAAGCAGAGCAAACTGGGTGTTTATTTATTTGCTGCATTTCTTCATATTAGCTTGAGTGATCCAGCAGAGCAGTTTACCATTTTCTTGCACAAATCACCAGTAGCTGCCCATTTTCGTAGCGTTTCATGGCAAGTATTTCTGTAACAGCAAGAAGCCACCATATCTGCAGAGTGGTCTGGCAACTTAGAAAAACTGCATCTTTGTCATCTGCCTTCTGCAAGATGTCCAACAGTGTCAACATGATTTCAGGCACTGCTCTGTATCACTCTTTATAGAGTTATAGAATGTGGGGGGTTGGAAGAGACCTCTATAAATCACCTAGTCCAACCCCCCTGCCAGAGCAGGATCCCCTAGGACAGATCATAGAGGGTTGCATCCAGATGGGTTTGAAAGTCTCCAGAGCAGGAGATTCCACAGCCACCCTGGGTAGCCTGTGCCAGGGCTCCATCACCCTCACTGTGAAGAAATTTCTCTTCATTTTGAGGTGGAGCTTCCAGTGTTCCAGCTTATCCCCATTATTCCCTGTCTTATTACTGGGCACCACTAAGAGACTGGCCCCTTCCTCTTGAACCCTCATCCCTCAGATATGTGCAGACATTAATGAGATCTCTCTTGGCTTCTCTTCTCCGGACTAAACACTCCCACTTCTCTCAGTCTTTCATCACAGGAGAGGTGTTCAAGTACCTTCATCATCCTTGGTGCTCTCTGTTGGACACTGTCCAGTATATCCCTGACTCTCCTGACCTGGGGAGCCTAAAATTCATTACTGTTCATTAACGGTGTCAGAAAAGATGGTGGTTTTATCCAAGTGAATG
The DNA here is from genome assembly GCA_013400115.1 of Rhinopomastus cyanomelas. Taxonomy (NCBI): domain Eukaryota; kingdom Metazoa; phylum Chordata; class Aves; order Bucerotiformes; family Rhinopomastidae; genus Rhinopomastus; species Rhinopomastus cyanomelas. The sequence continues at coordinate 33,132 of VXBP01009324.1, read as the reverse complement.
TTTTCGTTGGGCAGCTGTTCCTTTCAGTGCTTATTTTAAATAAGAGTTGTTTGGCTGAAGACTCAGAAGGCCTTTGGTTATGTGTTGTTTTGTTTGTGTGAGTTTTAGGGTCTTGTAAAAAGAAAATAGTAAATTTTTGTTAAAAGGAAATTCTATTTAATTGTTAAAAGAATAATGGTCCTAGAACTAGAGAATGCTCTTTGTAACAGAGGGAAGAAATTAAATTAATGGAAAGTACTTTCCAGATAAAAATACTTTGTTAAAGATCCCTGGGTGGATACAGGTACAATTTTAGCTCTTTCTTTAATATAATCACATAATCACTCTGGTTGGAAAAGACTCTTGGGATCATCAAGTCGAGCCATTAACCCTACTCTACAAAACTGACCCTTAAATCAGATCCCTCAGCACCACATCTACACGGTCTTTAAACATCTCCAGGGATGGGGACTCAACCCTGTCCTTGGGCAGCTCGTTCCAAGCCCTGACCACTCTTTCTGTGAAAAAATGTTTCCTACTGTCCAGTGTAACCCTCCCCTGTTGTAGTTTGCACTCAGTCCTTGTTCTGTCACTAATTGCTTGTGAGAAGAGACCAGCACTAACCTCTCCACAGTGTCCTTTCAGGTAGTTGCAGAGAGTGATGACGTCTCCTCTCAGCCTCCTCTTCTCTAGACTAAATAACTCCAGTTTCCTCAGCTGCTCTTCACAGGGCCTGTTCTCCAGCCTTCTCCCCAGCCTCGTGGCCCTCTCTGGTTCCGCTCCATCCCCTCAATGTTCTTCTGATACTGTGGCACCCAAAACTGGACACAGTACTCAAGGTGTGGTCTCTTGAGTGCAGAGCACAGGGGCACCATCACCTCCCTACTCCTGCTGGTTACCCTGTTCCTGATCCAGGCCAGGATGCTGTTGGCCTTCTTGGCCACCAGGGCACCCTGCTGGGTCCTGTTCAGCCAGCTGTCAACAAACAGCCCCAAGTCCTTTTCTACCAGACAGCTCTCCAGCCCCTCTTCCCCAGCCTGTAGCACTGCAGGCGGTGGTTGTGGCCCATGTGCAGGACTTGGCCTTGTTGATGCTCATCCTGTTAACATTGGCCCATGGCTCCATCATACTAGTATCTCAGTAATCACTTAATGATAGTAATCAAACTAATTTTGTCTAGATTCAATGGAGAAATGGCAATATTCATGGAGTTTGTATTTAGTGGAGTTTATAGTAAAATACTTAGTCCACCATTTGGAGTTGAGCAAGGAATGTTCCAGACTTCCTAGAAACAGCTGTCCTGTAGGTGTTCAGTGTGAATCTTCTGTCATCAGTCACTTGGAACAACAATATATTTAGAACTTAAAAAAAAAAAAAGTGATGTTTTTCTATCTCTGGCTACTTCAGTTCTTGAATCTTCAGCAACATTCTCATTCCCATCACTTAATTTGCTTCAACTGATTTTTCTCAAAGTATACGTGGAATTTACCAGTAAAAATCAGATTTCTCAGTAGTTTATCCAGCCAGACTTTGGAAAAGTCAACGTATTTCTGTGGCATTGATAGCCTAATGACATGATTTGCCTGCTTCTTCATAGAACTAGTTGTTATTTAACAATTAAAACAAAACCCACCAAGAAAACCAAACCCAAACACCAACACCAGTTCCTCAATAAGGAAAGGTGAAACCATGATTCTGAACTAGTAACTGAGAGCACTCATCGTTGGACTCGATGTAACTTGTGCTTAGACCCTTTCTTTTTATACTAAATTCTTTATCTTGCCTTTTTCCCCCAGACTTACCAGATCAAGTTCTGCGTGTTTTCAAGGCTGACCAGCAAAGCCGCTACATCATGATCAGTAAGGACACAACAGCAAAAGAAGTGGTTGTCCAGGCTATCCGGGAGTTTGCCCTCACAGCAGCCCCGGACGCGTACTCGCTGTGTGAAGTCTCCGTCACACCAGAGGGTGTCATCAAGCAGAGGAGGCTTCCTGACCAGTTATCGAAGCTTGCGGATAGGATACAGCTGAGTGGAAGGTGAGACTGCAGTTAGTGTAGACTGGCCAGGGTTGGAGGGGACCTTAAAGTTCATCCAGTCCCAACCCCCTTGCACAGGCAGAGACACCTTCACTAGAGCAGGTTACTCAGGGCCCCAGACAACCTGCCCTTCAACTCTGATAGGGACGGGGCAGCCACAACTGCCCTGGGCAACCTGTTCCAGCATCTCCCCACCCTCACAGCAAAGAATTGGTTCCTCATGTCCAACCTCTAGCTCCCCTCTTCAAGGCTGGAACACTTTCCCCTTGTGCTCTCACTACCACTTGTGTCAAAAGCCCTCCCCCAGCTTTCTTGGAGCCCCCTTCCTTCAGAGATTGGAAAGCTGCTGAAGGTCACCTGGGAGCCTCCACCTCTCCAGGCTGAACAACCCCACCTTACTCAGCCTGTCCTCAGTGTAGGGGGGGAGAATCTCCTCCCTCAACCAACTGTCACTGCTGCTTTTGCTGCAGCCCGGGACACAGTTGGCTCTCTGGGCTGCCAGCGCACACTACTGATGGCTCCTGTTCAACTTCTTCTCCACTCCTACCCCCAAATCCTTTTCCTCAGGGCTGTTCTCCATCCTTTCTCCTCCCAGTCTGTATTGGTCCATGGGATTGCCTCAACGCAGGTGCAGACCATTGTCCTTGTTGAACTCCATGCAGAGTTTGCACAGCCCAGTTCTTGACCCTGGCCACCTTATGCAACATCTGATTAATGTATGCCTAGAGAAATTTGATTTCTTCTGTCATTCTAACTGCAACTTCCACTGCTATCTGAGTATCTTGGTCTAACGTGGTTTACAATTTTTTGCAGGTATTACTTGAAAAACAACATGGAAACAGAAACTCTTTGTTCAGATGAAGATGCTCAAGAGTTACTAAGGGAAAGTCAGATTTCCCTACTACAGCTCAGTACTGTTGAGGTGGCTACGCAGCTCTCCATGAGGAACTTCGAGCTGTTCCGTAATATTGAACCCACCGAGTACATAGACGACTTGTTTAAACTCAAATCCAAAACTGGTTGCACTAATCTGAAGAAGTTTGAAGAGGTGATAAATCAAGAAACGTTCTGGGTGGCTTCGGAGATTCTAAGAGAAACCAACCAGCTGAAAAGGATGAAGATCATTAAACATTTCATTAAGATAGCGCTGCACTGCAGAGAATGCAAGAACTTCAACTCCATGTTTGCCATCATCAGGTACTGCCTCTTAATGTTTTTATTTCTAAGCGAAAAGTCTTGCTGTGCTTGGTTAGAAACAAAGACCAGACCAAACAGCAGTTGTATCAAGAGAAATTATTAATGTAATCATTGCAGACCCACGATTATGGAGTGGAGCATCTCCCTGATGAGGAAAGGCTGAAGGAGCTGGGTCTCTTGAGCTGGGAAAAAGGAGCCTGAGGGGTGGCCCCATGAATGTTGATCAGTATGGAAAGAGCGGGTGTCAGGAGATGGAGCCAGGCTCTGCTCAGGGGCAGAGGCTCTGCTCAGTTGTAGGACAAGGGGCAATGGGTGTGATCTGGAACAGAGAAGGTTCCACATCAGTCTGAGAAGGAACTTCTTCCCAGTGAGGGTGACAGAGCCCTAGAATGGACTGTCCAGAGTGGTTGTGGAGTCTCCTTCTACGGAAACGTTTAAACCTGCCTGGTTGTGTTCCTGTGCAAGTGGATGTAGGGGATCCTGCTGTGGCGGGGGGATTGGACTGGATGATCTTCCAAGGTCCATTCTGATCCCTAATGTTCTGTGGTCAATGAATGGGTTCATTTGCTCGGAATTCTTCCATAGTTTCTTAAGGTCATGGTCAGTTGCCTTTGGTTTTCTCTGTGTCAGCAGTTTTGTGAGTGGAGCTGTGGTAACAGTCAACTGCAGACTACAGTGCTGTAGAATAAGATGTCATTGNCTGTGCAAGTGGATGTAGGGGATCCTGCTGTGGCGGGGGGATTGGACTGGATGATCTTCCAAGGTCCATTCTGATCCCTAATGTTCTGTGGTCAATGAATGGGTTCATTTGCTCGGAATTCTTCCATAGTTTCTTAAGGTCATGGTCAGTTGCCTTTGGTTTTCTCTGTGTCAGCAGTTTTGTGAGTGGAGCTGTGGTAACAGTCAACTGCAGACTACAGTGCTGTAGAATAAGATGTCATTGGCCGAGAGAGTCATTGGCCACTGGAATGGCCTGCCCAGGGAGGTGGTGGAGTCGCCAACTCTGGAGCTNGGGTTCATTTGCTCGGAATTCTTCCATAGTTTCTTAAGGTCATGGTCAGTTGCCTTTGGTTTTCTCTGTGTCAGCAGTTTTGTGAGTGGAGCTGTGGTAACAGTCAACTGCAGACTACAGTGCTGTAGAATAAGCTGTAAAGAAGGATCGATTAAGAATTTGAAAATCTTAGGAAGACTTTCTTAGTTTTCAGAGTTGGAAAAGAGGAGAAGGAACTCTTGATGTGTGGGTTTAATAGTAGTTTTGAAAACATTAACGCAGAATCCCAAAGCGATTGAGGCTGGAAGAGCCCCTCTGACCTTGCCCAGCCCAGCCCAGCCTAGGACCTAGCATGAACCTGTTGGCCACACTAGGGCACTAAGGGCCACAGTCAGGCTGGCCTTCAACACCTCCATGGATGGGGACTTCACCACTGCCCTAGGCAGTCCAGTCCAGCCTCTGAGCACCCTTTCCAGCAGGATGGGCTTCCTGTCATCCAAACTAACGCTCTCCTGGCCCTACCCTCTCGTCACATTTTGTTTAACACCTCGTTAGGTAGAAAGAACCTACCAAAATACAACCCTAAATACCATCTCTTATGAAAAATGTGAGTGAGTGGCATTAAAATTAGGATTTTTTTCCAGCCTTTTAATCTGAAAGGATGTGGTGATGCTATGGTGTGCCTGGATAGGTCATGGGCTGCACTAGATGATCTTAGAGGTCTTTTTTGTGGTTCTGTGGATTGTCAAGTTGTTACCAAATAGAGACACTTCCAAAGTAGTAAATAGCTACTGTCTATAAGGTTTAATTACTTCTAGAACAAATTAAATTCTAGTCTAGTATTTATTCCTTATAGAAGTAATTAACAGCTAGATGTGTAACTTTTACCTGTTTATGGCTATATGATGCAGCTGTCTCCAAGTTTTCTAGCTTTTCTAAGACTCATCTTGATTGTTCCAATATGGGTGGTGGCCAAAGGAGGTTTTCACCTTCTGTCACTTTTATTTTCTGGGATTATTTGTTCCTTTCTGGTGTTTTGACCTTTTTTGCTCTTTTCTCTTTGTTTCAAGTGGCCTGAATTTGGCACCAGTTGCAAGGCTCCGAACTACTTGGGAAAAGCTTCCAAGCAAGTATGAAAAACTGTTTCAAGATCTGCAGGACTTGTTTGATCCATCCAGGAACATGGTGAAATATCGCAATGTCCTGAACAGCCAAAACCTACAGCCTCCCATCATCCCCCTGTTTCCTGTCATCAAAAAAGACCTTACGTTCCTCCACGAAGGTAAAAGCAGATGTACATCCTCTCCTCCCAGCTCGAGAGAACTTCCTTTGCTAATTAATAAATGATGCTGTTAATTGTTGATTGCAGGAAATGATTCGAAAGTGGAGGGCTTGGTCAATTTTGAGAAGCTGAGGATGATTGCGAAGGAGATCCGCCACGTGGGTCGCATGGCCTCTGTCAACATGGATCCTGCTCTAATGTTTCGAACGAGGTAAGTGTTTCCTGTTAGTCTGAGCTTTTCATAGGATCATTGTGATTGGAAGAGGCCCTTGAGATCATTGAGTCCAAACACGAAACGCACTCTACCAAGGTCACCACTAGACCAGATCACTAAGCACCACATCTAAAGGATCTTTAAACACCTCCAGAGATGGGAACTCAACCTCCTCTGTGGATTGGGTGTCAGTGCGAGGTGCTTTTCTAGTGCCTCATGTTGCATCGAAGAAGTGTGAGGTTCCTTTCCTCGTGACTAACTCTTTGCCAAACTGACCTGCTGTTCTAAAGCTGGAGAAATGATTACCTTGGGTGTTGATCAATAGATAGTAAAAGCCCTCTGTTATTCCTTGGCTGACAGTTACCTCATAAAAATGTGGCTGCAGCGGTCGGATGGAGTGGGAGGTACTGTTGCAAACACCTATGTGTTAATCTGCTGTGTTAGTTTAATACGAGTGGGAATGTACCTGCAACAGGATTGTTGGAAAACGTGGAGTGAGTGCTTGTTGGCTTCACGTCAGACCAGCTCATTGCACACTTTCTTAATTGGCCCTACAAGAGTTTGTGAGACCTGACTGAGTGCCTGAGTCCAGGCTCTCTTTAATGTTTGTGGGCTTCCAGAACTGCTTGTCCTGAGGTCTGGGCTTTTTTTCTTTCTAAGCTTGTGATCTTTCTCTCTCTTCTTAAACCCGTGCTTTACACTTCCTGGCTCTCACTTGCAGGAAGAAGAAGTGGAGGAGTTTGGGGTAAGTGGTTGGAGACAACACATACAGCTGTTTGTTCATTCTCTCTTTACCATTTGCATCGTTTCCTCTTCGCTCTCTTTAATTTTCTGCTGCTTTCACGTTTTGTTTTCCTTTTGTTAACCCTTTTTAATGGCAGTACATTTTAATCCAGGAGTGGTTGATACTTGTGAGGCTAAACCACTAAAGGTTGGAGATAGGAGTAGGGGAGTCTTTCCCTCCCCTCCAATTTAAACTACCATAAGAGAAATTATAAAGCAGCACATAGCAGCAACTGAAAATGGCTGTTAACTTTCTTCTGCTTTAATGAGCCATTAGCACAGTCAGATACAAAAGGGAAAAGGTAGAGTATCTGCTAAACTAATGGATTAGTTGATAATGGTATGGTTTTATTGATTCAAATATTTGCTTAGATGGTGTTTAGATGGATGTTGAGGTAGGGAGGTGGGGAGATAGCAGGTGGGGTGGGTGTTGAAGTAGGGATGTACTGGGAGCATGGGTATTTAGAAGGGGGGTGTTTGGGTGTTTAGGTAGGTGGGTGTTTGAGTGTGTAGGGGTGCATGTAGATGTTTAGGTAGGTGTGTGTTCAGATGTTCAGCTATCTGTTTTTTATATCATTTAGGTTTTTTTATTATTGTAGTTAGTTTTATTAGTATTTTAGACACTTCAACCATCGTTTTCACTCTTAATTCAGGAGCAGCGCAGAGCTTTCACACAGACACACTGAAACATGCCTGACATTCATTTCATCATGAACTAGCAGATCATTTTACTTAACAAGAAGCTGGCTGCAACCTGCAAGCTACAAGGAAATTCTGTTCTATAGAACCAAGCTGTACTTTTTATAGACAATCTGATTCCAAAAGTCTTTAGAGACCTTTCAGAGCATCTCCTGTATGTGAATTGAAACGTGATTCCCAGCTGTAGTCTCCTGTCAGCATTGCCTTACTGCATGAGCTTTTCCTAATGCTCCAGTCTCCAGCTTACATGAGAGAACTGGCTTGAATGCTTTTCTACCTGTGTGAAGTGATACTGCCTAGTCAGAGCAGAATAGGTTAAAAGATTTGTGTCATTTAAAGTGGTTGCCTGTAACCAAGTAAAAAGTTGTCCTGACCCTTCATCTCTCTGTCTGTTAGAGCTGTTTGACTTACTGGAATGAGGCATGTGAGCTTTGACCATAGACTGACATTCATGCCATCCTTTGCACGTTCCGTGTTGGTCAAGTGATGCTGTCTTGGGCTAAGTCACACTTTCTCTATCTTTCTCCCCCCTCCTGCTCCCTGTCCACTCCAGGTCTCTCAGCCAGGGCAGTACGAACGCAGCGGTGCTGGATGTTGCGCAGACTGGGGGACATAAAAAGCGGGTCCGGCGCAGCTCTTTCCTCAATGCCAAAAAGCTCTATGAAGATGCTCAGATGGCCCGGAAGGTAAAACAGTATCTGTCCAACTTGGATCTGGACATGGATGAAGAGAGCCTTCAGACCCTGTCTCTGCAGTGTGAGCCCGCCACCAACACATGTAAGCATCAGTTATTTCGTAGAATCACAGGGTTGGAAGGGACCTCCAAAGGACATCTAGTCCAACCTCCCTACATCAAACAAGGCCATCACTCACCAGACCAGATTGCCCAGAGCCCCATCCAGCCTGACCTTGAATGGCTCCAGAGATGGGGCTTTCACCACCTCTCTGGGCAACCTGTTCTAGGGATTCCCCACCCTCAGATTCAAGAACTTTTTCCTGATGTGTGACCTAAATATAACCTGCATTGGTTGTGGTTTTTCAGGAAACTCTTAAATACTCCTGTTTCTTCTCCAAGGAAGTGATTTGGAACAGGAGTTAGGTAGAAAACTATGTGCCTGGTCATTTCCAAGTACTGAACATCCATGAATATTACAGAAATCATCCTGCAGATTAACAGTGTTGAGTCATAGAGCATTTACATAGGAGGTGGGGCCAAAAGCCTCTCTACCTTTCTGATCTACTTGGGCTAGTGGAGTGCATAGCATTGGTCACCTTGGATATCTTGGCTTTTGGGAGGAAAAAGGGATTTCCTTATGGGCGGGTGTTTCAGAGACACCTGGAGGGCTGTACCTGATTGCAGCACAGGGGACCTTTTGCTGGTTACCAGTTTCGTTTTGATTGGAGGGAATGCTCTATCTTACGCCTTTTGATACCTTCAGGCTAGTGAAAATGAGTAATTTTAGATCCATGTTAAACCACTTGTAGTCTTGATGACCTTGGAATAACTTCTGGCCATGTTTCTGATAACTATAATAGTCTTTTATCACATAATCATTCAGGTTCAAAAGAACATCCAAGATCAGCCAGTCCAACCTTCAACCCAACCCCTCCATGACCACCAGATCATGTCCCACAGTGCCACATCCACTGCCTTCTGAATGCCTCCAGAGATGGGGACTCCCTCGCTGCCCTGGGTAGCCTGTTCCAGTGTTTAACTGCTCTTTCACTCCAGACATTTTTCCCTAATCTCCCATCTGAACTTCCCTTGGAGCAACTTGTGGCTATTTCCTCTGCTCCTGGCAGCAGTTATCTGGGAGAAGCCACCACCACCAGCCTCCCTACCACCTCCGTTTATGAGAGTTGTTTTGAGAACTTACTTGTTTCGATGACTTAGATACTTCACACAGACTTAAATGTCCCCATTTCCCTCTTCATCTTTTCTCTCTGAAGTTACTAGAGAGAAATTAATTGCCCAGATATCTGAGCACCTTTTAGTTATGAATTGGAGGGGTTTGCACTGCTCAGATGAAAACTGCCACGGTATTTGCAGCTAGTAATCATTCCATGCTTTCTCCCTTTTCTTTCCAAGTGCCAAAGAATACAGGAGACAAGCGATCGGGAAAATCAGAGACGTCACCAGTGGCTCCACGGTCCGGCATCCAGCAGAAGGTGCAACAGCAGCAGCAGCACAAAGCAAACCAAGCGCTGCAGGTCCCTGCTGTTTCCCTGTATCCCTCTCGGAAGAAAGTGCCAGTCAAAGACCTCCCGCCATTCGGTGAGCTGAACGCTGGTGTGTTGGGCTTAATACTCTGAGGATTGGTTGCTTGTGGCCATGGGGCAGCAATGTCCCCCTGTGGCCAAGAGGGCCAGTGGTCCCCTGGGGTGCATCAAGAAAAGGGTGCCCAGCCAGTGTAGGGAGGTTCTTCTCCCTCTCTGCTCTGTCCTGGTGAGACCACGCCTGCAGTTCTGTGTCCAGTTCTGGGCTCCCAGTTCAAGAGAGACAGGGCTTGACTGAAGAGAGTCCAATGGAGAGTTACAAGGGTGATGAAGGGATTTGAACATCTATCCTGTGAGGAAAGGCTGAGAGAAGTGGGAATGTTTAGTCTGGAGAAGAAAAGGCTGAGGGGGATTTCATTAATGTCTGTAAATACCTGAAGGGTGGGTGTCCAGAGGGAAGGGCCAGTCTCTTCTGAGTGGTGCCCAGTAACAGGACAGGGAACAATGGGGATAAGCATGGGAAGTTCCACCTCAGCATGAGGAGAGATTTCTCTACAGTGAGGGTGAGGGACCCCTGGCACAGACTGCCCAGAGAAGGTGTGGAGTCTCCTACTCTGGAGACTTTCAAACCCCGTCTGGATGCAGCCCTGTGACCTGTTCTAGGGGATCCTGCTCTGGCAGGAGTTGGACTAGATGATCTCTAGAGGTCCCTTCCAACCCCTAACGTTCTGTGATTCTGTGTTGGGGGACATTCTGCTCAAAGCGGCACTCCTTTCAGAAACACAGACCTGCAGTTTCATGCTGACACTTGTCCCTTTGGCTTCTGTCACTGCTGCCTGCATGTCACTCAGATAGACACCAGGCTATAGGAATGTCTTCCAGTGCGATTCCCAAAGCTCTGTACATACAGGCATGCATTATGGGCAAGAAGCAAACTCATATTTGTCTAGTTCCTTTTGGGATCACTGTTAAATTTTCATCCTACGGTGACTTTGAAGTGCCAAGGACTGTGGTTTTGTTCACAGTAGGGAAGTTTACAAAGCCCTACTGGGCCATGTTAATGAAGCAGCAGTAAATTATTAAGAGCAGCATCGTGATCCCTCAGATCGAAGATAAATTCTGTAGGATCCTTGAAAGTAACCTTCTACCACAAACGTCGGCAAAGCTGCCTGAGAAGCTCCATCTTCACAGTTTAGACCTGTCCCAGGGTGGGTTATTGAGGGGAGGTGAAGGGAAGGATGGATGAATGTTGCCTGAGAAGAGCAATTCTTGATGCCCTAGATCTTTTTATCAGACACTAGCTTCAGGATGTTTTCACTCTTGAGTTTCCCAAAATAAACTGCTGCAGAGACACTTCTCAAAAGTGAAAGGGAGGAAAGGCAGCTGCAGGATGGCCTTGTTTTCTGAGCCTTATCTTATTAGTCTTTTTCTAGCTTTCTTTGACCTTCTAGGCTGCTCTGAATAGAAGATGAACAGGAGAACAGTTTCAATTCCTACTCTGTAAACAGAAGTAGCTATAGAGGTTTCTGCTGTGTGGAAGCTGGTGTCAGAAACTCATAAAAACAAACTGTCCCTGCTTGTTGCAGTGAGGTTGAACTAAATGACCTTTGGAAGTCCCTCCCAGCCCTGTGATTGTGTGAAATGGGTGTCTGCCCTGGAACTGCGGTGTGAATCAGAAAGATGTGTTCAGACTGGCTTTTACATCACCTGCGTTAATTCTTCTTTAAAGGCATTAACTCCCCGCAAGCTTTAAAGAAAATCCTCTCGTTATCTGAAGAAGGAAGTTTGGATCGTCACAAGAAACAGTCTGAAGACACAGTCTCAAGTGCATCTTCACAGCTGTCTTCACCTCCCACTTCACCGCAGAGTTCTCCAAGGAAAGGTATTGCTCATCTTGTTTCCTCTTGTCCTATTCCTCAGTTAGTTGGGAGAAGAGACCAGCACCAGCCTCGCTACAACCTCCTTTGATGTAGTTGTAGACATCTGGGCTTCATTTTGTATCTCCTGTTCATCTCTGTAGCTTTGCAGAACAGAAAACTGTCTGAGAGGTTCTTCTGGGTCACTCTAAGCAGGGCACCTCTATCCTTCCAGTCTTGTAGCCACTGTTTATGTACAGGCAGTATTTTGAGGATATTTTATTTCATGATGTGGGGGATACAAGCATGACTGCAATTGCAAACAACCTGGGGGGGGAGGGTAGAGAAGGAGGAAGGCGAGCTGTTGGTTGCCAAATGAGCAGCGCCTATCCCCACAGTCCTAAACCACCTTCTAAGAACCAGAGTCCATGGTATAACCACGATCTGCTGCTTCTGTGCAAATATAGTTGCAGTTGGGATGTGCCAGGGTAGCAGCTGCCTGACAGTACCTGAGCAGCCTTCCTGGGAGTCTGATTAACACGATGTTCTCTTTGCAGGCTACACCTTGGCTCCTAGTGGCACGGCAGACAACCTGTCAGATTCTGGGCACAGTGAAATCTCCTCCAGATCGAGTATTGTCAGCAATTCCTCTTTTGACTGTATGCCTGTGGCCCTGCACGAAGAGAGGAGGCAGAGGCATTCTGTCAGCATCGTGGAGACCAATCTTGGTGTGGGCAGGATTGATAGAAGAATCATGATTGAAAGACATCAATACAGCCTAGGGTAGGGATTCTATTTGTGTTTTACTTCTCTTCTCTTTTCCTGCCTGTGGCAGGGGTGTTTATTCATGTCACTGCTCCTGGTGTCTCTCTCAAGTATGGGGTTTTTTTTTTTCCTCCCCGCTTCTTACAAACTACTGTTCCAGTGGTCTGTGATAAAGCTCCATTTAATGGCAAAGAGGTTTCCACACTGCTGAGTGCACCAAGAGGTCTGCGGCAGTAAGACTTTACCTTAGCATCAGAACAATTAGTAGTGCAGTAGATTATCCTCTTTATGGCAGACCGGTACCCTGGATGGGGAATTAACTGAATTAGCGGCAAAATTATTCATACAGTTATTCGGTGATCAAGCTGGGAACTGACAGAGCTGGTAATTTTCCAGTCCGTTTTGTAGAGAGGAGCGTATTTATCTAACTCAAAAATGTTTTACCCCAAATATGTCTTCTAGTCAAGACTAATTGGAAGCTAAAATTCACATTAGGCTGCTGGTTTTCTGAGTCATTTTCTAGGTGATTGACTTGTGTAATGATGAGGAAGCCAGTGCTGTGAGGAGATCTTTCGGTCCCTAGCAGTGAGCCTTGGTCAGCAAGTCGTCGGAGCTCTGGCTCCTGTTCAAGGTTCCGCTTACTTTTCTGGTTGTTATTTGGACACTTCAGACTTTTGAATAGTTCCAGGGTGTTTGATTTTCTGGGGTCTGTGGATCGGCAGCCTGTTCCAGAATGGGGTGTTGTTCAGCTTTGGGAATCCCAGGCTATGCAAAACCAAAAAGTGGGTCCTGCATCTCGGTCACAACAACGCCAGGCAACGCTCCAGGCTGAGGGATGAGGGGCTTTTCTGCTGGGCAGAAAAGGACCTAGGGTTGCTGGTACACAGCTGGCTTCATATGAGTCAGCAGTGTGCCCAGGTGGCCAAGAAGACCCAGGTGGCCTGGTCAGCAGCTTTGTACTACAACAGGCTTTGTACTCAGCCCTTGTTTGGTTCTGGGCCCCTTGTTATAGGAAAGACACTGAGATGCTGGAACATGTCCAGAGCAGAGCTTCCAAGCTCTGCTGAAGGGTTTAGAGAACCAGTTGTGTGAGGAGAGGCTGAAGGAGCTGGGCTGTTTAGTTTGGAGAAGAGGAGACTGAGTGGGAACCTCATTGCCCTCTACAACAATCTGAAAGGAGGTTGTAGAGAGGTGCCTGCTGGCCTCATCTCCTTAGTAACTACTGAGAAACCCAGGGGCAATGGTCTGAAGTTGAGGCAGGGGAGGTTTGAGTTGGATATTAGGAAGAAATTCTTTACAGAAAGAGTGGAGCTGGAAGAGCCTTCTCAGGGAGGTGGTTGAGTCCCCACCCCTGGAGGTATTTAAGAACTGTATAGCCATGGTGCTTCATGCCCTGCTATAGGGGCAGGCATGGCAGGGGGTTAGTTTGTGTTTGTGGATCAGTTGGGTATTTAGTTTTGGTGTTGTGGGTCTGGTTGGACTGGGTGATCTAGGAGGTCTCCAACCATGATCATTCAGTGATTCTGTGATGGGAAGCCTGTTCCAGAACGAGGTACGCTTCAGCTTTGCAAATCCCAGGCTGTGTGAAACTTCAGTCTAATGTGTGAAATATTTGGAAGATCAGGTTCCAGTCTGCATAGTGAGCTGCCCTGGCAGGATAAATCCCAGGAGCCTAGAAGGTGCTACACAGAAGTGACACTAGGTCCTTTTTGTTGCTGCTGTGTGAGTGGTGCTGTAAGGATTCCTTGCTGAAAGGCTACAGACTCTACGAATGACCCTACATGCTTTGTGAATTGGGTTCTGTTTCCAAACTTAAGGTTAAAACACATTTCCGTTTGCAAGAGATGTTGAAAAGTTGGCTTTCAGAAGGAAAAAAATAATACAAAGAGCTGAAACCTGAGGTTTAGCAGCCACCTCTTGCTACAGCTCGCTTCCCAACTTTTGTTTCTTTGCTTTGCGTGGCTGGAAAAGCAGTAGGAACCCTGTTTTATGAGTTCCGTTCCCCTTTCAGAAAGGGCCGTCACAAAGTTAAGGTTTTACCTTTAGAAATGACTCCCCTGAAGGTGTTAAGTTCTCAAAATTAGCAGTTGAACGTGTTAATATAAATAATTTAGAGGTAGCAGGATGATGTAGATTAACATTGATCATGAAGAGTATGAATTTAATCAAAACCTTCAGTCATAGAGTGGTTTGGATTGGAAAGGACCTTCTCAAAGATCATCTAGTCCAACCCTCCAGTGTGTTTGCTCTTCTTGATTGTTGAATTCTTTGTGTGTCTTGTAAAGGATGGTCAGTTCCAACACTGGATTGATTCTTGTTTGTTTCCTTGTCGGTGTTCATCTAGCTCATACGCACCCCTCTCAGAGACCAGAGGCCTGTATGCTGGAGCCAATGTGCTTTCTTCTCCCAGTACAGAAGAGCTGTCACAAGATCAGGGGGACAGAGCTTCACTAGATGCAGCTGACAGCGGCCGCGGCAGCTGGACTTCTTGTTCGAGCGGTTCTCACGACAACATACAAACAATCCAGCACCAGAGGAGCTGGGAGACTCTGCCTTTCGGACATGCGCATTTCGATAGCTCAGCTGATGGGGCGGGACTGTGGTCTTCAGGCAGCCACATGGACCAGCTGATGTTCCCCGATCATGGCACAAAGTATGGCAGGCAGAGTCAAGGCAGGGAGGGCCTTGATCAAGCACAGTCCCGAGCCAGCTGGGCATCCTCAACAGGATACTGGGGAGAGGACTCGGAAGGTGATACTGGTACCATCAAGCGGAGGGGTGGGAAGGATGTTTCGACTGAAGCTGAAACCAGCAGCATAACCTCTGGACCAACAGAAGAGTCCAAGGCAGCTCCCATGGCCACCCATATAGCATCATCAAGTAGTACAAAGGGGCTGATTGGTAAGTTAAGTTCTATTTAGCACAAACTAGTTTAACTCTTTTTGTTTCTTCGTATTGTTCTACAATTGCATTTCTTTCAGGTGGCTTTTAAAACAAAACTGTGCATTTTGAAGTCTTTCTCAAGTTGTCCCCTTTTATTTTTAGGGGAAATATCACTTATTGTTCGTCCTCAGTTCTGGCAGCACCTTTGTGTTCCGGGCGAGCTGGCAATACACCCCCCAAATCCAGCTCTTCTAAGACAAAACTGTACATTTTGCAGTCTTTCTCAAACTGTCTCCATTATTTTTAGGAGAAATATCAGTTATTGTTGATCTTCAGTTCTGGCAGCACCTTTGTATTCTGAAAAACCCTGTCATACATCAAACCAGCTCAACTGCCGGGCAACGTTTTGAGAGGCTGGTGTATTTAGATGTCTGTTCTCAATGTGAATTTGTCTTCACAGCAAGGCTCCAGTGTCTAAATTTAGAAATCTTAATAAGTGTGACCTGATTTTGTTAGAGGCATTTATATTGCTGTATGGCTTGGCTGATCACTGTGCCTCTTCCTTACTTCAGAAAAGCCCTGAAGGTGCTGAAACAGAAAATGTTCCTAACAACTCAAGGCTGAAATCCATTTGTAATCATACAGCAAAAGATTAGATATAATCATAGAGTAGTTTTGGCTGAAAGAGACCTTCAAGAACATCAAGTCCTTTTCCTAGCCCTATCAGCACCACTAAACCCATGGCCTTCAACGCAACATCTGTCCTTCCCTTATGAAGGTGTCTTGGACACACCTTAACTTTTTTCTCATGTTGTTCCTTCTACACATCCCAGTCCTTGGGTCATGCAGGACCTCTGCATTCCCCTTTACTTGGCCTCCTTCAGGTTAAGACGAAGAACTGCCTAAAAGCAATTTTCTGCTGGCGCAGCTGAAAACCTCTGCCAGGTTGAGGTCATGCTGAGATGAACTGCTGCTCTGTTTTCTGCCCCAGTGTATTGCTTAGCAGTAGGCAGACAGCCTGAGTAGAATCACAGAATGTTAGGGATTAGAAGTGACCTTGAAAGATCATCCAGTCCAGTCCCCCTGCCACAGCAGGATCCCCTAGATCCAGTTGCACAGGAACATGGCCAGGCGGGTTTGAAACGTCTCTTGTTGATCTCTTGCAGTATTTTAGTAGAAATTGTCTGCAGAATTCCTTCGACATCAAAGATGGTTTTTGGAAATCTTTGCATAAAATCTCTTCCTTCTGCTTTCCTCAGATAAAACAATTTTGGAAGAGAAAGGTTTAGATTCTGTTGGAAGCTCTTTGGTTTTGTATTAATGCTGAGAATTAAGTCTAGAAAAACTCATGTCCAGGTAGTACTGGTCCATTTATAGATTTATAAAATCAAGGTTGGAAAAGACCTTTGAGATCATAAAGTCCAGCCACCCACCCTACAACTCCCAACCACTAACCCGTCTCCTGAAACACCCTGGCTGCCCAGTTGTTGAAACCCTCCAGGGATGATGGCTCCACCCTGGACAGCCTGTTCCAAGGCCTCTCCACTCTTTCAGTGGAAAAACATGTTTCCTAAAGCCCAGTCTAACCTTCCCCAGTGCAGCTTGGGAGCAGTCCCTCTTGTTGTCTCACTAAGGACCTGTGAGATGAGACCAGCACCCACCAAACACCAGTTTTTCAGTCACTTCCACACTGCCTGAGGCAGGCTGATGTTGTCACTGCCACTTGTCCAGGACCATGCAGCAAGTGACAAACTGCAGAGAGGAAATTGTCAGTGGCTTTTCCTACTCTCTTTGTTTTTGTATTGTAAGTTAAGTCACCATGCTTTGGAGAGCTAGACCCACAGAAAGTGTACGGTATCAAATTCTTCATTGCTCGCTTATCCTGAAGTTCTCAAGAGAGAACTTCTGTTTATGCCCGGAGTTAAACCTGCTTCCAGTAAACAGTTCCTCCTCAGGGAGACCTGTAAGCTAGGTGATGGCCTTTCCATTTCCTGTTTAAAATCGTGTTCATAGAATCACAGAGTCATCAAGGCTGGAAGAGACCTCCAAGGTCATCCAGTCCAACCATCACCCCATCTGCACCCTGCCCACTAAACCCCGTTCCTGAGGGCCACAGCTACTTGTTTGTCGAACCCCTTCAAGAGCAGCAACTCCAGCACCTTCCTGCTCCAGAATCACTGTTTGTATGGACGTGCTTTTAATTTTGCAGAGCAGGCAGCTGTAAGAGCAGTGAGCAGTAGTGCTCACAGAAGATGGAAGCTGTAGCCCACTGCTCCTCCTTCCCTCTTGGATTTGTCATTAAATAGGATTTGCAGGAGGAATATTGTGTCAGGGGCTTCCCCTCCTCCCCAAGAAGCTAAAAACAAGAGATGAACTCTTGCGTCAGAGCTTCTCGTCAGTAGTAAGATAATCCTGTGTTTGGGGAGATGGTTGCTACTTTTTGGGGCTCTTCAGTCCTCCCTGTTGCTTTGTTGAATCAAACTCCTTGTGTAATTTGGTGACTTCTATCAGAGTGATGGTTTCACTGCTGATAAAACAGCTTTAGCCCTCTTGTGTGCTCTATGTTCTGTATATGGTTTGTGTTTCAAGCCCTCATTATGCACCATATGATAGTTACCATCTGTCCTTCAGATGTTCTCAGCCCAGACTGTTGCGTTTGATGTTTATTTAACTGTTTGTCTCCCTCTGAGCAGTCTTCCTCTTGCTGTCACTTACTCCAGTCCGTTGTTTCTCCTACAGCACGGAAGGAAGGTCGATATCGAGAACCACCTCCAACTCCTCCAGGTTATATAGGAATCCCTATCGCAGAGTTTGCAGAAGGTGGTTCCCACCCAACCAGAAAGCCTCCAGATTACAACATAGCACTTCAGAGGTCTAGGATGGTGGCTAGGACGTGTGAGACTCATGGGACGGCATCCACTCCGCAGCAGCAGCCACACGGCCACTCAACCAACCGGCCTGTGAGCAAACCTCAGTGGCATAAACCAAACGAGTCAGATCCACGCCTCGGTCACTATCCATCGCCAGGGTTTTCCACAGAGGAAGATGGTAAATGTCTAACTGTTCGATTCTGAGTGTGCTGCATGCAGAGCTGCTCGGAGATTTTGAAGACCCAAAGCAGATTGCAATTCTGGCTCCCTTAGAGCCCTGGTCTGGCCGCTGTGGTGATGTTAGGTCCGGGGCTGGGCTGGACTGGATGAGCTCAGGGGGCTTCTCCAGCCTCAGTCATTCAGTGATTCTGTAATTGCCATGACAGACAATTTGAATTGTTTCTACCAATAATGGCTGAAGATTCAAGATAGCTTTTATCCACTCTTAAATTAAGTAAGTAATGGATATATTCATCGAAAAATGCCAGATGGCTTCATGAAGCTGTTGGTTATCTAGGAGTAGCTGTTGTGTTCCTCAGGCTGAGGAACTCAGCACACCTAGCTCAGTTATAGAATCATAGAATCATCGTGGCTGGAAAGGAGCTCCAGGATCAGCAAGTCCCCAGCCCAACAGCTCCCTAACCCCTAGACCATGGCCTCAAGTGCTCTAGCTGCTCACTTTTTAAACAGCTCCAGGGGTGGGGACTCCACCACGTCTCTGGGCAGCCTGTTCCAGTGCCCAACCACTCTCTCAGCAAAGAACTTCTTCCTAAGATGCAATCTGAACCTCCTCTGATGCAACTTGAGGCCATTCACCTCATTAGGAATTTGTTAGACTAGCAGCAGCCTGCCTACAACCTCCTTTGAGGTAGCAACTCTTCTACTGCCTTTGAGAGAAAGTCACAAGCAAAGACCCTAAACGTGCAGCTATTTTGATTGTTTTAAAATATGTAGCTAGTGATTCTCCAAAAGGGAAGCCCCGAGGGCGGTGCATGTTTCATTGGGCAACGCTCTTGTTCTGTGTGAGCTAAATCCTTACTTTCCTCTATCCTGTTGTGTTTGCAGAAGATGAACAAGTCTCTGCTGTGTAAGACTTCGGGCTTTTCTGGATCAAGAGTGAGCCACCTTAAAGGAGAGCACAGGAAGACATCCCAAGAATAGAAGCCTTGGAACTCTAGTTAAAGGATGGTGGACCTGTATGCCTCCTTCCCTGCCTTAAAGCAGCATGGGGCTTCTTCCTCCGCCCCTCCCCAGTCTGTCCCCTCTCCCCCTGCATGTGAAATACTGTGAAGAAATCGCCCTGGCACTTTTCAAACTGTGTTGCTTGAAATGCACAGTGCAGCAATCTCCGAGCTCCCACCACTCTCACCGTCTGCCACATCACGCAGTATCATTCCGAACTCCAAGATCATCGCATCAGGATGATTAACTCTGGCTGCACTTCCCGATGCCTGGAAGGGGTTGGTGGTTGGGTTGTTGTTTTTATTATTATTTTAAAACAAAATGTTTCCGTGTGGATTTTAATTGCAGCCCCAGCACTTTGTCTCGTTGGGAGGATGAGATGAGCTAGTTGTCAGATTCCATTGGGCCTTTTATCCTCCAGAGTCACGTTGAAACCTTTTGCAGAGGCAGCGCTCATTCGCTTGTTGTTTACGATGCCTTTGTTCTGAGTTTGCGTTTCGGAGATCAAATAACCTCAGTATTATTTCAGACCCCCCTGACCCCAAGCAGAGTTGCCAGCCTGAGCTCCTGGGAGGAATCCAGGGGCAGGAGGGAAGGCAGGAGGTTATGGGATGCAGCCTTGCTTTGACCTTCTCACTTCATCCTTGTGCCCCACCCTGGAATCTTCAGAAGCCGGCGGCTCTAACAGCATCCCTGGCCATCGCTGCTGTGAGTGCAGAGCCACATGCTGCCAGCTGGCTGGGGATAGATGAGGGAGGAGGACACTGTGTGTCTCGTACCTGTGCCTTGTGGAACACAGGCTGGCGTTCTGGAAAAGATAAGTGTCCCGTTGTAATGAGGCGGACGGCAACCCCACCTTTAACTTATAGCGTATTTTTGTTTTACTCTTGAGTAGTTCTATGAAAATGAACAATTAACTGGATAATGTTGCAGTGAAGGCAAGTTGGGATGGCACAGCTCGCCCCGGCTGTTAACACTGAGCTGGAGTCACCTCCAGCTGCTGGCTGGGCATCAGGGGATAAACCAGCCTTTCCCTGAGTCGCGAGAAGTATAACCCCTTCAGATCCACCAGCCTTTGCAATGGAGAGCTAGTCACAACCGTTACTGGCTTTGTGGAGCACTGCATGTGTAGAGAAGGCCAAGGTGTAGCAACCACCTGCTCACAGCTGCTATTAACCCTCTAATGACTGAAATGACCCTCCCCTCTATTTTTGTGTTGGTTTTGCACAGACTCCGGAGAAGTGAAGGCTGCCAATCCGAGTAGTACTCAGATGTGAGGAACTGCTGGTCTTGGATTGATTTTGTTTTTGTTTTGTTTTCCGTTGAACTCAGCTGATCATATTGATCAGTAGATAAACGTAAATAGCTTCAACTTCTAAAGATCAAGTTGCAGTGTTTTTTCACTGTGTCACACAGCTGTCAGTGCTTTATTTAATTCTTCCTCTCCCCCGCAATCACGGCTTCCTGTCAATCTGCTTCTCTCTCCCATTTGTAATGTCACATGATAAACCCTGCCAGTTTTCTTCTCAAGGCTCTGGACCTCACGTGCATCTACAAGTACAGAACCCCAGCTCTCCCACAAGTTGCACAACCGTTAGATAAGCAGCGAGTAACCGTAGACCCATAGGACTTCTAATCTCAGTTCGCTCTGTGATGTCAAGTGCAGAATGTACAATTAACTGGTGATTTCCTCATACTTTTGATACTACTTGTACCTGTATGTCTTTTAGAAAGACATTGGTGGAGTCTGTATCCCTTTTGTATTTTTAATACAATAATTGTACATATTGGTTATATTTTTGTTGAAGATGGTAGAAATGTACTATGTTTATGCTTCGACATCCAGTTTGTACGAAGCTGGGGGAAAAAAAACATAAATAAATATAACATGAATGAAATCCATCCTGGTTCTCGAAGCCTTTTACTTGTTCTGCAGGTTTGAACTCATTTAGGAAAAGAAGAAAAGAGTCAATGAATTGACTGCTCTCTGTATCAACATTAAAGGGGCATTGCCGAGCGATGTGGGCAAACTGGTGGTGGTGTGGAGTTTTTCTTAATAGATGTTGCTGGTGCTGCTGGTAACTCTTGACAAATTTGGCGAGTGTGTGGCTGAATGAGAGCAGCTGATGCCTGATGGGTCCCCTGCAGGACCTTTGAGGTGCCAGAGGAGCGTGAGGACTGAACCAGTTGGAAAGGTAAGATTTCCGTTCTGGATGGTGTAAAAGTGAGAAATACTTGTTTTAATGTTTGTCTAGGGGAGAAGTACAGAGTGTGTAGGGGAGAAGTACAGAGGGATCCATTAGAAGTTTTAACAAAGGATGTGTTTCATGAAGTTTTGTCTTTTGTATCTTGGTGCACGTGAAGTTCATCAGGTTACTTTTGTGGAAACTTATAGCAAAGACTTTGCTGAAATTTTGAGAGAGCCGTGGAAGTCATGGAGAGCTGATGACATCTGAGGAAGCTGTAGAAGTCGTGGAGAGCCGTAGAAGTCAGACAGCCGTGAGATTTCAATAGAGTTCATTCCATTGCTCTTCACTTATGTTTTAACACATTGATGTTTTGAGTATTTTGTTGACTGGGAAAGGTTGTACTTAGCTGCTTCTCTTCTTCCCAGTGTGTACATGGTTTTCCTCTTTCTCATGCCTCATTGTTGTTCTTTAGATGCACAACTCTTCCTCCCTGGTGACCTTTTCCTTATATTAGTTGCTTTGTCACCCAGCTTCACTCTGCTCCTTTGAAAACGTGGTACCACCCATTTCCTTCCTCCCACTCTTCAGAAACAATGGAAGGAGGCAGCACTTGGTGCTCAAAACACTCAACAAGGGTGTATCCTGGCAAAGCGAAATCAGGCTGCAGTCCTTTGCTCAGTGGCTTCCTGAACACTGGGCTGATGAACACAGGAGTTGGATTTTAATTGCTTGAAGTCTTTGTTGGATAGAAACTGAGTGTTAGGGAGGAGAGGAAGCAACGGGAGGGGTGATGGGTCTGCCCAGACTTCTCAAATCCAAACAAAGTGGAGGGCTCTGTTGTGCAATTAAAACTGCCTGACTGGTGCTTTTAATCACGTTGCTGCTGCTTGTTTGGCACTTGCTCTGTCTCAAGTCTTTGTGCTTGATTCTCTGTAAAAACAGATTGATTTCGAAAATGACAATGGAGATCTGTTGCTGGTGACCTGCTCGGGACTGACTGATGAGTGCTGCAGCATTGTCTTTGTTGCAGCTCCATCAGCTCATTTCCTAAGATGCGAACAGAGGATTTCTCTCTTGCTGTAGCTTTCTGCTGGGGTCTTTTTCATTCTGTTTATGGGAGCTGACTTGTCACAGGCTTAATCATGGGAAGGTAGGGATCGGAAGGGATCTTGAATACCCATCTAGTCCAGCCTTACTGTTTTTTAATGTTTAATGTATTTGAAGTCTCCATGGATCAGTAATTTGCTGAAGACTGATTCCAGTTCCTGGCTGCTTAAGCTGAGCAGCTACCTGGGTTAAGGAGTTGACTGGACACATCTTGTCTCGTTGCCTGTGAGTGGGATGTAATGTTGCGGCCCAAGTTAGTAGGGAGTGGTTTACAAGTTGTGATAGTTCCTGAATAGCTAAACTGATGTCACTGCAAGTAATATATGAATAATAGTCACTACAAGCAGTGGCCACTACAAACCAGCATCATGTGTGGAGCACAAGCCTCTGTGGGTTTCTGCTCAAAGCATGTAAATAAAAGGGGAAGAATACAGATTGCTGTCATGGCCCCCCCTTCACCAAACATCCTGATAGCAGCTGAGGTTCCTGTGGCATGATGGGCTGAAGGGTCTCTCATGGGCTGCCTCACTTTCAGTGTCCTTGAGGATTCAAGAGCACAGAGCTGGTCTGGCCAGCGATCAGTGCTGTTCTCTTGATTATTCACCTAGGACTGTCCAAGGAATTGCTGTCGCTGCTGTTTGGGAGATTGGGGTTTGTAGGTTCATGTTTTATGCATTGCTTTGCTGCTTTCCTGCTCCCTTCAGCTCAGTATCTGGGAGTCTTTGTAAATGTAGCCTGTTCCAATATTTGTTTTACGTATGAGCTTTCACCACGTTGTAACAGCACGACCGGCCTTCGTGCCAGTCCCTCCCCACTGTTTGCCTTCGCTTACTGCATCAAATCTGGGTGTTTCCTTTACGCCGGAGACTCCTTGAGAAGGGCAAGATGTGTTTATAGGGTGATATCAGGGAGAGCTCTCATCTCCATCACATTTGTTTTTCTTTCTTGAAACACACCCTGCATCGCCAAGGTTAAAAAAAACCCCAGTGAACCCCCCTTCTCTGCAGATTTCTTGAATTATGGATGGATGCTCACAAATAAAAACCTCTGCCTGCTACGGGAAGGTCACCTTCTCTCACCTCAGAACTATTAGATTGTAAATGAAATGTGCTAGGATTTTAGAGATCGTGGATTTGGCCAGCTGTACCCAATCGATACCTTCCACGACTCTGCGCAAGATGGGTCCTTACAGAACAGGCTGAGGGTGGTGACAGAGAGTTTGTTCTCCTGACAATGTGTTTTTCAAAGATGACATTTCAGTTCAATTTATTGACCCCTTCATCCAAAATTAAGGAAGAGATCTAGTGATGGAATGACTAAGACTGGTAGTTGGAAGAGACCACCAAAGGTCCAGTCCAACCCCTTGCAGTGAGCAGAGACATCCTCAACTACATCAGGCTGCCCAGAGTTTAGATCAGAAGGGAACTCAGAGATCATCCAGTTCCAACCCCCTGCCATGGGCAGTGACACCTCTTACTGAACCAGAGTGCGCAAAGCCCCATCCAGCCTGGATCCAGGTGAGTTTGGAGTGTATTGGAGAGAGACCTTGTGTGCTGGCTGGGCAGTACTGTGCTGCTTCTTATTTCTTTTAGGTTTTGGGGTTTGTTTTATTGTAAAGACAATTAAATCTCCTCCTGAAGCAGGAACCAGGACTAGGAGAGCAACTGGGTGTTAGAACGTAGTGTCGTGTCCACACATAATAACAACTTGCACACTGAAGAGGAGAAATTACGGTAAATTCCAGAGAACTGGAGACGTTTAGAACCTGCCTGGCCATGTTCCTGTGTGACTTGGTCTAGGTCATACTGCTCTGGCAGGGGGATTGGACTAGGTGATCGTTCAAAGTCTCTTCCAATCCCTAATGCAGTTGCAGTGGGATTTTTAATCGTTTCTTGGTTGGTTGGGTTTTCCTTTCTTCTTATCTCAAAAGCATTTGGTGATCGCAAGCCAGACCCGAGTTCTTGGTGATGGTTAGCATGTCCAAGGAAAATGGAAGAGCAGAGAAGGTAATCATAGGATCATAGGATGTTAGGGGTTGGAAGGGACCCAAGAGATCATCGAGTCCAACCCCCCTGCTGGAGCAGGACAAAACTATCTAACACAGATCACAGAGGAACGCATCCAGGCGGGCCTTGAAAGTCCCCAGAGAAGGAGACTCCACGACCTCCCTGGGGAGCCTGTTCCAGTGCTCTGTGGCCCTTGCAGTAAAGAAGTTCCCCCTTGTGTTGAGGCGGAACCTCCTCTGCTGCAACTTACACCCATTGCTCCTTGTCCTATCACAGGGAGCAAGTGAAAAGAGCCTGTGTCCCCCCCCCGGCCAGCCTTCAGATACTTATAAACATTGATCAAATCTCCCCTAAGTCTTCTCTTCTCCAGACTAAAAAGCCCCAAGTCCCTCAGCCTCTCCTCATAAGCCATGCCCTCCTGTCCCCTAATCATCCTCGTAGCCCTCCGCTGGACCCTCTCCAGTAGATCCCCGTATAATCCAAATTAATCTGTTTTAAATAAATAACCGAACTTAACATCTCTGTTACTGTTTCAAGTAGCCTGCCTTCATGCCCAAGTTCTGGAAGGCCATGTGTTTTGTTCCACTGGAGATGATTACGATGGAGACAAAGGCTGTGGCCTGAAATGGGTGAGTGAAATCACTCTCTGCGAGGGTTTGTAGGAACCTCTCTTTGTGTGTCCCCAAATCTCACTGCATCAAAAAGAGACTCCACTCCCTGGAGGTGTCATCACCATCTACTAGTTAATCTCTAGAACCAATATCTCTTTCTGAAATGAACTCTCAGCCTCTAAACTTCTTTCAATGTCATTGCTTTTCTGTTGTCAGTTCATTAAGGTGCAGCTGCAGGCTAGGTTGAATTGTTGCTCACATGGGAGGGATCAACGCTGGGTGCTCTAGGATGTCAAACGACATCCTAGAGATGGGAGAGCAGCTGAAAAGTGGGAAACAAAGGGCCTGACTGCACTTTTTTTAAACCTGCAATGGGTTTTCTGACATTTGAAGCCAAATAAACACTGCTACAGTTTTCTAGACATCAGAACACGAGTTGTGTACCCTAGAGATGTGGTCACGTTTCGAGGAGGTAGGAGCTGCGTGTGAGTACCTTGAGTTTCCACAGTATAGGGAGGGGTTGAAAAAAACCCCTTATGAACTGCAAGTGAAAAACGAAACTAACTTGATTTGGAGGAAAAGGAAACAAAGCATTTAATTCATTCCACATAACCCCCCACATAAACAGACAGACACACAGAGATGCTTCATGATGCTCTTGCACAACTAAGCCAAAGCATCAATGTCCAAATGCTGAAGAGGGAAAAGAGATTCCCAGCCATTCTTGCTGCTGTGGAACTGTGGTAGCCGTGAAGTTCCAGCTCAAGCCCCTTAGTGACAGAGGGCAGTTTCAAGTCCAGCTCTGTTTCCACATCAGTCCTTAATTTCCAAAATGCTGATTCCTACAGCGATGAGCAAAGGGAGAACTCTCTCAGCAAACCATGGAATCCAGATGAAACCTTCTTTCTGCTCATCTCTCTCAGCTCTATGCTGTCTAGAGATACTCTGTGTTCCCAGGGCAGGATAGCTGCTGCAGCTCAGCTCAGTGCCATGTGTGACCTCTTCACAATGTGATAAGAACTGAAGATGGAGTCAGAAGATGCAGTATTGTACGTAAGGGCCTTGCTGCAGGCATCATGTGCAAGCAAAGCTCTTCTGTTGATGCATTAACAGAAGGGACTACTTATGAGTGAAACCAGCTCTTTTGTCTCTCAATCTGTTGTTAAAATCCTGCTCTCCACGCTGCTATTGCTGTTGGGGATGGATCCAGCTGGTGCTTATTATTTCAACAGATTCACTGTGTAATAAGAACCTTCATGGCTGAGCAAACTGGGGTTATTTAGTCTGGAGAACAGGAAGCTGAAAGGAGACCTCCTTGCTCTCTACAGCTGCCTCAAAGGAGGTTGTAGCCAGGCTGGTGCTGGTCTCTTCTAAAAAATCCCTAATGATAGGATGAAGGGAAATGGCCTCGAGTTGCATCAGGGGAGGTTTAGATTGGATCTTAGGAAAACGTTTTTTGCTGAGAGAGTGGTTGGGCACTGGAGCAGGCTGCCCAGGGAGGTGGTGGAGTCCCCATCCCTGGAGGTGTTTAAAAATGGAGAAGCTAGAGCACATGAGGCCATGGTCTGGGGGTTAGGCAGCTGTTGGGGTGAGGGCTGGACTTGCTGGTCCTGGAGGTCCTTTCCAGCCGGGATGATTCTATGATTCTATGTACTTGTATGAGTTGACTTTAAGAATAGGAAAATAGTGTCTGATTTAGGGGGGTAGCTTTCCTCCAAAAAGAATGGAAATTTTTCTGAGAATTTTTTCTTTTAAATCTGGGGTTTTTTTCCTTTCACTGTAAATCCTACAAGTCAGGAATTTTATGAGCATTTTCTTTAATTGCAAGCTGATAATTGTTTGGACAGGTATCTAAGGATGAAGAGTTGTGGAATAACATCAGCCAAAGTTGAAGTGTCTTGGGTAGACGGTCTGTGTCCTTCCATGGTTACAGCTTGTGGTAGATACCTAGAAGCTGAGAACGTGAGCAGCTGAAGAACTGCTGCAAGTAGGTTTGAAAACTCCTGTGGATCTGATTCATAGAGTCAGAGAATCACGGAGTGTGAGGGGTTGGAAGGGACCTCCAGAGATCATCCAGTCCAACTCCCCTGCCAGAGTATGATCCCCTAGGACAGGTCACACAGGGCTGCATCCAGATGGATTATTTGACAGTCTCCAGAGCAGGAGACTCCACAGCCGATCTGGGCAGCCTGTGCCAGGGCTCTGTCACCTCACAGGAAAGAGATCTCCCCTCATGTTGAGGTGGAACTTCCTGTGTTCCGGCTTATCCCCATTATTCCCTGTCCTGTTACTGGGCACCACTGAGAAGAGACTGGCCCCTTCCTCTTGACCCCCAACCCTCAGATATTTACTGACATTAATAAAGTCGGTCCCTCTCAGCCTTCTCTTCTCCAGGCTAAACAGCCCCAGCTCTCTTGCAGGAGAGGAAGGCATTGGGTTGATGGTTCGACTTGGTGATCTTGTAGGTCTGTTCCAGCCTTACCGATTCTGTGATGACAGGCTACTTTTCTAACACAGAACACAGTGGTTGCTGCAACTGGGGAAGATGATGAGTGTCAAAGCTTTTGAGCTGGGTTTGTGGGTGTCTGCAATTTTTCCACCCTCAGTGAGGCCTTTGAATTTCCAAAGGGTTTAATTGCTGTTGTGTTTTTGTGAGTCTGTCTACACCTGAATATAGAATCATATATATCAAATATATCGTATATGTTTAGGTTGGAGAAGACCATCAAGTCCAACCATTAATATTCATGTGTGAGTTCCAAGTTTGATCTTAGCATATGTCTCTCCTCTCATGTTATCAGTAATGCCATACAGCGCTAAGACGAGAGCATCACAGAGCCACCAAGGTTGGAGAAGACCTTCAAGATCCCAAGGGTCTTTTCCAACCTGAATGATTCTGTGATTCTAAGATCATCAACCAGCCATCCACCCTACACTAACCCATCTCCTGAAACATCCTGGCTGCCTGTTTGTTTAACCCCTCCAGGGATGGTGCCCCTACCCCCTCCCTGGGGCAGCCTGTTCCAAGGCCTCCCCGTGCTCTTTATACAAATATCTTTATTTGTATCTAAAATAGATATTATCTATAGTTATATAATTGGAGATACAGACATATACATTATAAATTCATAGATTCTATAAGTATATAAAATAAATACCTAACTACAGACACCTCTTCTTGTATAAAGACCTTATCTTTTACTTTGTTTTATGGCCACACAGCTGAAGCCCAGTGCCCAGGCTCACTTTTAAGAGCATTTAATTCACTATTAACAGCTCCTCTTGCAATATGGAGCCTCGTCATATTTGCGGTGTAAACACAGAGCTGGAGTTCAGGTCAGAATATGACTGTTTTCTACGGGTTTGGACTATCGTGCGGTGGGGAGGGTGGTTTTCGTGTTCAGGATGTGAAGCAGAATGCGGCAGTAGAGGAATGTGATGGTGATTTGGAAGCCACTTCATTCTCGCGTCAGTTTCTTGGAGGTTTTACTAATTTTTCTGTGCTCTCTGTTTGCCTGGTGAAGAGGCTCCCCAGAGTGGTGGCTCCCAGCAACTGCAGATGAGGAATTTGCCCTTGAGAAATTCATCTCCGCAGAACACTAGGTCCAGTTAAGGATGAATATTCGAGGCGAGTGAGTTGTTTTATGGATTAGTGCCCATGCAATCTGACTTTCTGTCTGTCTGTGAGATTTGAAGTGTGGCGTTAAGACGTGATCCTTCTCCTGTACTGGGCACTGGTGAGCCCTCACCTTGAGTACTGGGGTCAGTTCTTGTCCCCTTGGTGCAAGAAGGACATTGAGTGGTTGGAGTGGATATAGAGAAGGAAAATGAAGTTAGAATCATAGAATCATTAGGGATTGGAAGAGACCTCTAAAGATCAGCTAGTCCAATCCCCCTGACACAGCAGGATCACCCAGACCAAGTCATACAGTCAGTTAAGGTTAGAAGGGACCACAGGATCATCTAGTTCCTGCTCCCCTGCCATGGGCAGGGACATCCCACCCTAGACCAGGCTGGCTAGAGCCTCATCCAGCCCGGCCTTAAACATCTGCAAGGACAGGGCTCCACCACCTACCCGGGCAACCCATTCCAGGCTCTGACCACTCTCATGGTGAAGAACTTCCTCCTCACATCCACTCTAAATCTACCCATCTTCAGCTTTGCTTCATTCCCCCTAGTCACTACCTGACATCCTAAAAAGCTCCTCCCCAGCCTTTTTGTAGGCCCCCTTCAGATACTGGAAGGCCACAATAAGGTCACCTGGGAGCCTCCTCTTCTCCAGACTGAACAGTCCCAACTCTCTGAGTCTGGCCTCATAGGAGAGGTGCTCCAGCCCTCTGATCATCCTCGTGGCCCTCCTCGGCACTTGCTCCAGCACGTCCACATCCTTCTTGTAATAAGGGCTCCAGAACTGGACGCAGTGCTCCTATCAATGAGCCCTGCCAATTCCTGCCCCAGGATCCTTTTCCCCCTCTGGGACAAGTGCATCCCATTGGCTGTTTGCAGCTCCGGTGCCTTGTAAATGGAGCCATGATTGTAGAATCCAAACCCCTGTTGATGACACCAGTTGCAGAGCCATGAATTGAGCTGCTGGCTCTTTCTAAATGTTCCCTTGTCCATCACTGATGTTAGAGGGATAGAGGAGAACACAACTTGAGCTCCTGATCCCTTTAGCAGTTGCCCTAATGTTCTGAAATCTCTCTTAATTGATTGTGGGCCTCTCATTGTTGCATCATCACTACCCGCTTGAAAGACCAGAAGTGGGTAGTAGTCTGAAGGATTCACAGGGTTGGGGATTTTACCTAAAATGTCCCCTACCTGGGCACCAGGGAGGCAGCAGACCTCTCTATGGAATGGGTTAGGTCTGCATATTGGGCCCTCTGTTCCCTTCAGTAGGGAGTCTCCTATAACAATGACCCTTTGAGGTTTCTTTTCAGGATTGGTCTGGATGGCTGGCCTGAGGCTACCTGTCTTTGGTGCAGTTACTAAGCCTTTTGAGTCCTCATCCTTGCTACCGACACGTTCCTCCTGCAGAGCCTCATACCTACTCTGCAAGTGCACTGTAGGTGGTGAACTTCTTCATGTAGCACACTTGCTCCATTTGCGTTTGTTCCGTCAGGTGGAGACCTGTTCCCATCGACCCTGCTCCTGTGGGTTACTAGGTGGAAGCTCAGAGACTTGCTGTAGGGAGGATACTGGACCCCCTGAGCCACTAGGAGTCGACCCTAGATCAGGTTTTGTAGATATTACATTATGGAAATAGTCAATTTCCCTTTCACAGTCTCTTGTGGCTCTCAGTCTTTCCAGCTCTTCTTTTAGCTCACCCACCATATCCATCAGGTCTCTGATCTGCTCACCCCTAACACAGGAGTTGTACTTGCCCTCCTCCACATCGAGTGCCAGGCTCCAGCACTCACTGCAACCACCTGCCTGAACCTCTACATGCTTGTGTGTGGCCTCTGTTTGGGTGCCCACTGTTTTTCTACTGGCCTTTGCGTGAGTAGTCACCATGTCTTCTGGTAACCGCACTGTCCTCTCTGATATTTTTGTTTGGTTGGTTGGTTTTTTGGGTTTTTTGTTTGTTTTTTTGCCCCTGCCTGTCAGTGAGAGATGAGAAGGCACCTCCTGATCTCACAGCAACCCCTCCCCCTGCTACGTCACTGCGCTCAGGCAAGTAGGCAACCCGAGCTTGCTGATCTCGCAGCACGCGCACCGGGTTGGTGAAGGGCCTGGAGGACAGGGCTGATGGGGAGAGGCTGAGGGAGCTGGGGCTGTTTAGCCTGGAGGAGGCTGACGGAAGCCCTCATTGCTCTGTACACCTGCCTGAAAGGAGGATGCAGAGAGGTGGAGGTCTGTCTCTCCTTTGACGAGAGGAAACAGCCTCAAGCTGCACCAGGAGAGTTAGGTTGGACACCAGGAGAAATCTCTTACCTGACAGAGGGGTCAGGGATTGGAACAGGCTTCCCAGGGAGAGGGGGAGTTGCTGTCCCTGCAGGGGTTCAGAAGATGAGTAGCTGTGGCCCTGGGAAACAGTTTAGTGGGCAGGATGGGGTTGGGTTGATGTCTGATGGTGTCTGTAAACCCTAAGTGTGCCTAGTGCAAGTGTCAGGTCCTCAGGATCCTTTCATTATAAATCTGCTCCTGTTTTTCCACAGAGCCTCCTGGTAGTTTACAGATCCTGTTGTCACTATCAGTAGAGTTCAGCTCCAAAAAACCTTGTCGTGGCAGAGAAGACAATTACAGCAGTGCTCGGTGAGTCCCCTCAAACTAGTTTGGGGTCCTCTAAAACCAGTGGTATGGGTTCAAAGTTGGTTGTTTTAGTTGGACAGAACCCCTTTTCAGGGGTTCTGACTTGTTAGAGAAAGGAACCTGGGGGTGCTGGTGGCCAGCTGGATGGCCAGGAGCCAGCAGTGGGCTCTAGTAGCCAAGAAGGCCAATGGCATCCTGGGGTGCATTAAAACAGGGGTGGTTAGTAGATGGAAAGAGGTTCTCCTCCCCCTCTGCCCTGCGCTGGGGAGACCACATCTGGAATACTGTGTGCAGTTCTCTAGAATCGCTTCCCAGTGAGAGTGACAGAGCCCTGGAAGGAGCTGCCCAGGGGGCTGTGGAGTCTCCTTCTCTGGAGACATATAAAACCCCCCTGGGTGTGCGACTGGATCTGGGGGATCCTGCAGTGTCAGGGGGATTGGAGTAGGTGATCTTTCGAGGTCCCTTCCAATCCCGGATGTTCTGCAATTCTTTTGGAGTTGACAGTAGATGTTGGCTCTCTGGTGCAGTCTTGTGTCTCCAACAATGAGTCTGGAGACCCTCACTGTTTATGGGTCTTTACCATGAACAAGCTTTTCTTTATGTTCAAATTGAATCACAGAAGCACAGAACATTAGGGATTGGAAGTGACCTCAAAAGATCACCCAGTCCAACCTCCCCGCCACAGCAGGATCCCCTAGAGAACAGGGAGGGGTCCACTGAAGAGACAGCAACTCTGTTTTTCCAACTGCTCAGTCTAAGAAATCAACAAAAGTTTGGGAAAATTGCTAATAACCTTCCCAAATGACCTTGGGAATCAATGGTCTCAGCATCTGCTTATCACAGACAGTGCTGGTCCCTGAAAGCGCTTTATCAAGGTTTTTGGGTGATCTGGGGATTCCCTCAAAGGGAAATCTCAGAGGAGAAAAGGGGCAGCCACTGAGGGTCAGAATCTCATGTGGGATTAGCCAGGGAGCTACGGGGTCCTCAGTAACGCAGGAGCCTTAAAAGGCAACGAAACT
The DNA here is from genome assembly GCA_013400115.1 of Rhinopomastus cyanomelas. Taxonomy (NCBI): domain Eukaryota; kingdom Metazoa; phylum Chordata; class Aves; order Bucerotiformes; family Rhinopomastidae; genus Rhinopomastus; species Rhinopomastus cyanomelas. Next base: position 996 of record VXBP01009324.1, on the reverse strand, counting down.
GGAAGTTGTGCCCAGCCTGTGCCGAGCTCAGGCAGTGCAGATGCTTTAGCCGCCTCAGCCGCAGGGGGGCAAACAAGTTAAAAAAAATTTAAAAAACTAACAACGCAGCAGCAGAGGAGGACCAGGCTTTGGTCACCACTGCACATGGATGTGGGAACCCAAACAGAGGTCCCTCAACAAGATGAGGCTCTGCAGGTGACAGACTGCCAGGAATGCAGCACTCTCTCGTGTTTTCCTGGCTGCGTACGGTGCAAGCAGGTGTGAGCTTGACCGAGCGGCACAGTTGAAATATGAGGTTGAAAGGCTGCAAGCTGAACTAGAAAGGATCAGGAGAATTAGAGAGGCTGAAACAGAGGTAGACTGGTGGAGCCAGGCTCAGCAGTCTGGACAATGGCTAAATAAGAGCCAGATTCAGGAGGGGCTTGTATCCTATAGTTCTAATGTGGAAGACCGAAGCCCAAGTAGAAGGGGTGAGTGGAGCCAAGTGCAGGGTCATGGCAGAAGCAAGCAGCACCCTTGCCTGCCTCACCTCCCCAGTTACCACTGAGTAATAGATATGAGCCCCTATTGGAAGACAGCCAGTCTAATAAGGATATAGAGGGTACAGAACCCATGCCAGAGGTCCTGGCAAAGTCGCATAAATCCAGGAAGTCTTCCACTAATATGATGACCTCCACAAAGAAGAGAAGGGTCCTTGTTATTGGACCTCTGTTATTGCAGCCTCACAGCTACAGGCCCTGGTTCTCATGGGGGATTTTAACTACCCTGATATCTGCTGGAAGACCCACTCAGCCAGCCACCCACAGTCCAGGAGGTTCCTTCAGTGCATTGGTGACCATTTCNAGGAGGTTCCTTCAGTGCATTGGTGACCATTTCCTGATGCAAATGGTGGAAGAGCCCACTAGGAGAGGAGCACTGCTGGATCTTGTACTCATCAAAAAGGAGGGCCTGGTTGAGGGGTGTGAAGGTTGAGGGCAGCCTTGGGTGCAATGACCA
>VXBP01009322.1:0-16514 GCA_013400115.1 Rhinopomastus cyanomelas | reverse complement strand
TCTGCCTGGGATTGTTATAGCCAAAATGCAGAACTCGACACTTAGACTTGTTAAAACTCATCCTATTGGAGTCTGCCCATATCAACAGATCAACACTGGCTCCAAGCTCGGTGTCATCTGCAAATCTGCTTATGATGGACTCCATCCCATCATCATCAGTGAGGATGCGGAACAGGACTGTACCCAACACCGACCTTTGGGAGACACCACTAGTAACTGGTCACCAACTAGATGCGACACCATTTACTACCACTCTCTGGGCTCGTCCATCCAACCAGTTCCTGACCCAGCATAGAATATTCCTGTCAAAGTCCCTTGCCGCCATCTTTGCCAGGAGTGTATCATGGGAAACTGTGTCAAATGCTTTACCGAAATCCAGGTACACTACACTCACAGCCCTCCTCTCATCAACCAGTCGAGTTTTATTTGTCGAGGGCTACCCCCTCAGATCCATGAGACACATGTTTAATTGAAGTTCCATATTTTAATCCCTAAGATTGAATAAGTAAAACAGTTAAGTAAACCAGTTAAATTTAACTTTAAGCATTTTAAGTGATATGTTACAAGGTTAGTCGTTATCATTATCGTTTTATCATTAGGTAAAACTGGATTGTTAATGTTGGAATTGTTAACTTCACCACTACTATTACCATGTACAATATTGCTCTTAGAAAAACACAAAAAATGGTTCAAGCAATTTTTGTTGCTTGAATACAAAACAGGGGAATTGTGGAGTTGTTTTAACACTGAGTTTTGTGGAATCACTGTTCTAAGAGCAAGGACATTCGGAATATTTTAACATGTGAATCAATGTTGCCAGTCAGCTTAAGTATGGGCTATTAGCACAAGTCAAGGTCTTTGTCTAAGGCATAACCACCAGCAGAAAAGACAAAAGGTAGCAATAACAGTACTGTGGATACTGCACAGACAGGGTATGGTAGTCGATGAGATTGCAACACGGGTTGTTTTGGTGTTTAAACTGATCAATCAGTGTTGAGCAAGATAGTATATATTTCTTAAGTTTTAACAATAAAACTGCTTCTACTTGAAAATCATATTGATTTGTGTAGAGTCCATTTGGTAAAGCCCCCCCCAAGTTAGCAAAACCCTATGGTTGCTAATAAAAGTTGTGTATTATTCTTATATTACCTAATGATTTCTATTATCTACAGGACTTAAACAATGAAAACTTCCCCACAATAAAAAAATCATCCCTTTAGAAAGTAGAAGAGAGGATTTTCTTCTGAGTTCCAAGGCAATACAGGCACACTTCCCTGGCTTTCTTATGTAGACTCTGAGATCCCTCCGAGATCCACACGAGTTCCCAATTTAACATAAAATACGCATCCCTCTCATGCTCATGCTTGAGAATCTCCCTTCCCAGCCTCCTCAATTTGTACTTCAAATTAAAGTACTGTAGGCCTTTACAATTCCATCATTAAAACTAAAGAGGTACAGGTTACACCATAAGAACCTTTACACAAGCTGCACTTCACTTTACATTTACTGTTAAATATTCAGTTAAAATGACAGTTATTGAAAACATGGATAGTTAACATCTTACTTCTGACCACTGATTTAAAGATAAAACGGTAAACAATTTCCATCTTTGGCATTTATGAACGTGTGACAAATACAACTAAACATTCCCAAAGTTGAGATTTATTTCAAATTATTTCAATATAAATTCACTAATTATAAGCATGACTTTAATAAAAGCTTTTTTAAAGCAAGCTTACTCTGACTTGGGAACAAAGTAATTTTATGTTACTCAGACTGAACTTCTGTAATTTTTCAACTTTTTCAAAGCTGTACTGGATAAGGCCCTGGGCAATCTAGCCCAGTGAGGTGTCCCTGCCCATGGCAGCAGGGGTTGGAACTAGATGATCTCCAAGGTCCCGTCCAACCTAAACCATTCTACGATTCTATGGAAATACTCGAAGTGGGACTACTGCTACTAAAGGACTGTTGGACCAAGACTACTGAACCTGTACTCTGAATCCTCAGCTGCAGGAAACAGCAAATCAACAACCAGCTACTCCAGTCTCCTACATACAAGTATTACCCTAGTGTTACTTCCTGTCTCGTCAGGAGGTCCTTGTCAGAAGTCCCAGGGAAATAGCACATTTTGAACAACTCTAGACTTCCTGATCTTACAGTTTGAAAATTACAAACATTTTCAGATGTATAGATTTGTGCTTTCATGAAGAAAAATGTGCATTTTGCTTTAAGAGAATGCTCCCAATGACCCGTCCTGGGAGAGGTGGACACTAAGAGACACCATAAAAGAGGGCTCACAACCTAGCCCTGCACTTTTGTCTTCTGAGGGCTTTGATCCAGCAGACCACATGGGGGCTGTGTCTTCCCCCATCCCTGCCCCCTACTTCTGTGTAGTGGCAGGAGATCGGGCAGGAGGGGACACTGCAGCTTGCCACAGTCCCACTGCCCTCTGGAGGCAAGGGTGTGGGGGATGGACAGCAGCTCTGCTCCACTCTGGGCCCCTGTTCTGTCTGAGGGAGGCAGTCCAAGAAAGCAGGTCCCAGCCCAGTCCTTGCCCCAGCCCGGCTCAAGAAGCAAGGACCTGGCCCAGACCCGAGCAGGAAGCAGGCCAAGAAAAGCAAGAAATTAGTGGTGATACCCCCACCACAGAGCAACCATTCAGCAACCTGTGGTGAGCTGAAGAATACTGGCCCCTCTCCTGTGGATGAGGTGAGAAGAGAGGGGGAGAGAGACAGGAGGGGAATGGAATGCTCTCGGCCACCTGTGCAGCATGAGAGGCCCCTGCTGACAGGAGTCAGGTAGTTGGCAGCCATCTTGAGCTCCCCACATGGCCAGGGCCATGCAGCTGGTCACAACCATCTTCTGAGCCATTGTTCAGCAGGAAGACTTTGTCATTTCTGCTGCTGAAAAAAGCTAGGGATGCTCAAGTTTTGGGGAGAGAAGGAGCCTCAGAAGAGGCATCTGAGAATTCCTTCACGCTTAGCTGAACTGTCTGTTCTGAAGCAAGCAGGACTCGAGAACCCTTAGACCTTGGACAGAGACTGGGTTCTTTTTGAAGGCATGTCTCCTGCATTAAGGGATGCAGTTTCAGGTTCTGCAGAATCAGGCCTATTTGATCAGCATTTTGCCAGACAAGGTACACTGAAGAATTGAAGACTTAAGAACTGAAGGATCACCAGTGTAGAATGGCCGAGAGTTTGACCTCTACAGACCAGGATGCGAGTCTTGAGTGACCAGGAGGGTCTCTCAGAAAGACTAGAGGAGAGGGTGGTTGTACACATCTCTGCTTGACTGACATGCTTTCCCCACGTCGCTAATGTAAAAAAACCAAGGACCAAAACGGCAGTAATTTCCCACTGTACTTTTCTCAGAATATCTGATAGCATTTGTGACAGTTTCTGGTTTGTGTGCACTAACTTGCTTAATTTTTTTCTTTCTTCTTTCTGTATATAGAGTTGTTAAACCCTATTTCATTTTCCCTAAGCTACCCATTGTCTGGCAAGTTGTATCTGAGATCTCATCGAGACCTGCTTTTTTTTTTTTTAATTGTGGTCTTGAACCTACCACCTGAGTACTTGTATACTTTCTAGACACATGGAGAGATTATGCTCTTCTGAGAGACCTAAGAAATGAAGTAGGTTTGTACATCATTTATCACCTCTCCTATCTGTCAGAATGATAATTTGGGAATAACTCACCTAACACCAGAAAAACAGTAGTAAGTTCTTACAGTAGTAAGAACGTTACCTTACCTGAAAAAGAACAATTCCCCATAAAAGAAGTGCAAGTGGCCTTAGAGCCATTGCAGCTTAACTACTCCAGGTTCGCTATTTTTAAATTAAAGCTTCCTCAGTGCAATGATGCACTCTAACTTCAAATACTTTCACTGATCACAGTCACACTATGAAGCACAATGTACTGTGCTAGCACCTTCACCCACAGTTAAGTTTTTTATGTGTATAAGAAATAAACCCACTAGATATCACTGAAGTCACCTAGGAACCTACTCTAGGAATTGGCTTGGCACTCAAACTCCTATAAATAAAAAGTTCAGAGAGACAGAAGGCACATGCAAGCTGTTAGCACATGTTCACAAAATACTCATGCTTTTATCAACTTAAAAAACTAAATAAAGGAAGACTAGTTAAAAACTAATTCACAAAATTCTTCCTTCCATTCTTCCTTAACTGGTGTGTTCAGCACATGTTCATCAATTGTTGTTTCTTCCAGTCCAGGAAAACACATATATGCACATCCAACTGGGAACAGTCACTTAAACCTAGCATGGAAGAGCCCTAAACTTCCTAAAACCTTAATAGGCATCCCAAGCCCACATTTATAACTGGAAGAAAGGAATGTCTGGACTTCAGCTGACTGAAACTCAGATTACCAGTATTCTCCACCACGCTAACAAGAAAACTTGTGACTGATAACTTGCCCAGCAAAAATGAAGGTTATAGCAGCTGAGTAGTGCTCTATTTTTCTGCCTAAACTCTAATACTGTTAGCAAGTCTAATGCTAACACACCGTTCTGTAAAATACCTTAAACAAGAAACACCATATGAGCATCAGATGCTAAGAATAACTACTTTAAGCACTGGTCTATGGAAGAATTCTACATTATTTCAAGGCTCACTACTCGGGACAAAAACCACACTATCAAATGTAGGTAGGGATAAAGTTAGCTTTCAGATTTGAACCACTGTGACAGCTGATCTATGCTAACAGAGATGCAAAATGAATGCTTTTCTGCTGCTTTATTTCAGAAGTTCCAGAAGTGTTAAGTTCCAGCAGGTGGTGAATAAGGACAAGAACATGACCTCCCTTCATAGAGTTGAACTAATCTAATGCACCCATTATTCTACCACCAGATGATGAATTATTCTTAAATGATTCTAAGGAAAAAAACCAATCCTCTACCAACTACCCATTTTAACTATACTGACCACTGCTGTTTTAAGCAGACGTGCAGCAACCATAAACAGCAGTGAATTTGTCTTGCTGGTTTTTGAGTAGTAAATTCTAACAGATTCAAGATGATCAACATCTGCTACAGACTATAAACAGGACTCCTAAGCATCACGGCAAACAGAAGATAAGCCAGTATATCAGGCATTCAGCAATGGTATATCTTCAGACTGAAGAATGAACTAGCAAATTATGTCTCTATGAACTTCGTACCAACTCCCCTCCTCCAAAACAAAACATCTCCAAGACCTCTCACACTTACACACCTGTTTCCCACTGTCTTTCTTAAAAGCGTAGCATTTGCTGCTGCCTTCTTCCCTCTCCAACAAGTTTATTTCAAAAACAGTGATTTCCAAAGTAACAAATACTGAATTGCCACCTAGTTAAATCTGTTAAGTGCTATTTACTCATTTAAATATACTACCTAAGTAACTGTAGAGCTATTAAATACCTTATTTTAATCACTTGCTTAAGCAGTGGTTCAGCACACTTTCACAGTTGTTTTTCATGCTGGACAGAGTCTAGAATTTTCACACTGAACATGACACTTTGTAGACTTCCTTTGTTAGCCACCACCAAGTACCATGCATATGTTAAATAGTCCATGTTTCACAACAGTGAGATAGGTGTGAAATTTTTACAGAAACAGATGTAAAATACAACTATTCAAGATTATGCAGAAAACCTGTACTAGAATCTAGAGATCATCTCGTATCTTAAAAGTCATACTTTGATGTATTTAATTACTCAGACACAATGCTTCCCTCCCCACTCTACCCTAATGATTATTTTTTAATTAAAACATTCCAGAAAATGTTTGTGTGTCCTGTGTTAGGATCTGTGGATTCTTGTGAGCTTTATTTATTCAAGTTTCTTAATCAAGTTTCTAATTCATAATTTTGCCTCCCTAGGTGTCAATCAGCAAGTAAAACATAAGCTATGTACCTGTTGAGTACAAAGTTAGAAGAAAAGAGCATAAAGAGGCTCCATTCATTTCCTTGGCAAGCATAACCGAGCATAGCTATTTCCCACGCCAATCTACCTAGCCCAGCACCAGGTACCAGGATATTAACTTTGGAGAAATCCCTGCAACAGAACAAAAATAATAGTTAAGTCTTTATCTGATACCTCTTCACAACATTTAGTGGTCCAGTCAAACATTTCTCCCTCCCCATATATTAAGATGTTATAATGTACTTCCTGGATGACTTAACTTCTAAAACGCAAACTGAACCAGTTCTGATTAATTACATAGTTATATTAATTCACAGAAATTACTTAACCTAAAGAACTCTCACTCAATACAGAACATCATAGTAATATTTTTCTTGAAGTTTTATAGTCAGCAAATCAAAAACATCACTAGTGAATTGAAGAAAAAAAAACCAGCATACACACAATTTCACTGTAAGGCTCACACGTAACTAGTAAATATTCTAGAAATCTTAGTTATGTCACATGAAAAACAAGGAAGTATTTTGACATCAGAAACAGAACCCAGAACTTTCATACCCTGATGAGCAATTCAGAGTGTTTTTACATACACTACTCACAGCTACAACTAAAGTATATTAGGTAACATAAGATTTGTTAAATCTAAGTACCCTGAGGCTCTTCAATCCATCATTTCCTATAACTAGGCATGAAGCTGAAGACAACCAGAAGACATCCAACCATTTATTAGGGTATATCTAGAAAAACTGCACCAGCTTCCAAGACCAGCAATTACAAATGTCAACATTTTCTCCTTTTTCAGGCAGAAAAGACAAAGTATATACATTCTAAACATTAGATTTCCATTACAATGCAATAAAACCTTCACTAACACAAAACCTACTCCCTGCCAAACTGAGGTCATTAACCTAATCAGAAATCTTTTCAGTTTCCAGGTGTGAACAAGACTTGAAGTGAACATTCTCACCATTCTCCATTCTGTGTCACTTGCACAGACAAAACACATTTATCAATTTACATACAAATAAATGAAGCTGCAATCAGCACTACCAAGCATATTACAAAAGGAAGCAAACTGTAAAGTCTCTGACTACATGAAAATTCATGTCAAAAGATGTTCAAGAGTCTGGATGCTGCATAAGCAGAGAGATGAGCAAAGGAGTTATGCGAATTTTAGAAAGTGAATAATAATCTTCAGAAAATTTAATAAAGTCAAAAGTAATTCTTTTCTAAAAGCTAGACAAACTAGTAAAGCAGTTTCAACTGTGCTTTTTGGCTTGTGGTTTAATCAACCAACTATCCAAGCCTCCCAAATAGAAAATTGAAGTTCTTACAATTCCTGATTATCACTACAATTACATCATACTTTTAGATTGTGTTTTCTGATTAACAAGTAGGAAGTGAACACTTTGCTGTTACTCAAGAGTACCCCTGTGAACCTCCTGATCTTTCTTCTACACAGAAAAGCAGAGGAAAGCTAGTCAGAGTCCTCTGAAAAAGGAAAGACTAATTTGGGGAAAATCATCTTGCTCAATAACACATTTTTGAAAGTAAGGAGCCAGAAGGGGAACAAGGAAATATAACTCACTTTCTAGGAGAAGTTAAGAAAACCTCAATCTTACAGCTCGGAATCATTACCGTTGGAAGAGACCTCAAAGATCATCAAGTCCAACCATTAAGCAAACACCACATGCTCACTAAACTATGTTTCCAACTGCCAGATATAAACTTTTTTGAACACCTCCAGGGATAGTGACTCTACCACTTCCCTGGGCAGCCTGATCAAAAAGCTGACCATGCTTCAGTGAAGAAACTTCTCCTAATCCTCCTCTATCTACAGCGATGCACTGTCATTCCAAATGTACTTCTAGGCAAATCCATTTCATTTCTTTACATCTTTATTTATTAATTAAACTGGCTCTATATTGATTTTCACACTCCCATATGGACCTTCTACAATAAGTCGGTTTAAAAGCCTTCCAAGATTGTCATATATTGATCAGAAAAGACTCCTTTCTTAGCCATGCAAGTGTAATCACATTTTGAAATCTGCACCTTTTTTCATTCTGAAACAGGTTAACACCTCTAACAATCAAGTGAGTTCATTTAATTTGCCTGTAACTGCCATACATTTTTATTCATAAATAAATAAAGCTTTGAATCACTAGGTTAATTTCTCCAATTCTCCTTTAGAAAACAGTTGATTTTAACTGCAGTTTCCTTTGTACCTTTAACATGGGACTGAAGTCTGTCTAGAATCTTGTTGCAACTTAATTGCTATGTTTCCTCTTCATGTGAATTGCTAGCAACCTGTGCTGGCCACCAGATTGTTTCACTATACAGAGTACAGCTAATACAGTAGCAAGATAATCAGATAAATCTCAGTCCACTGACATTAACCTTCAAAAGTGGTTCAAGAGCATGTTTTTTTTTTTTCCATCTGCAATCAGATAAATAAAGTAGGTGGTAAACTTACTTAACAAGTAGTGACGATTTTAGTGTGCTGTTACCAAAGAACCATTCAAACATCTCTCAGTTTTCAAAACTTACAGGGAACTGTACTGACAAAATGTTAAATTTTTTTTTTAAATCAAGGTATAACCAGTGCTACTGAGAGCACTCCAATGCATTATACTAGTTTTTGAATCATTAGAACAGAAAAAAATTTAATTGCAAAGAAACCACTTTAATGGCTTGCCATAAGATAACTTACAAGGCCAGAAAAACCTGCTTTCCTGCTTTTTTCCTGCTTCTCCAATAGGTAATTGCAGCAGTAGCAAAGACAATTACAGAAAAAGTAATAAATCCAAGACTTATACCTGACAATAACCCAAAATTTATCCATACTAAACATGATTCATTCAGGTCCAAGAAATCCAAAATGTAAAGGGCTTCATCAAAAGGCAGACCCTGTGAACTAAACAATTAAACTCCAATGCTAGTAATGCAAGAAATTAATCAGTTCCTTGGGATCTTATCTCAAGAGACATAATTTCAAATTCCTTTGTTGATCCTATGAACAGATCCTTCAGAAGAGAAGTGGGCAGTCAAAACAGTTTGACGTTTTTATTTTTAGATGAGTCTTGTCAGAAGACCGACCTAAAACACAAGATAGCTAATTCCAAAAGTGCTCTACCTCACAGCTGCACTCTGTCATTGCTTGTATCTCTTCTCTTTCCCAGAAAAACAATCTTATAGAGCACTTCACTTTTTCTGTTCTTTACTAAATGAACCAATACAGGCTTGTCTTGCAAAGAGTAATAATACAACTCTTACTCGCACAGCACGAATAGTTTCAAAATTTTTCAAGTCCCTTTTGATGCATCAAAATCAATCATGTTAACAAATAATGCTAACTAGAAACTGAATGTACAAACCCATGGAAGCCATTAAGTGGTACTGAAGTCTTGAAGTTTACAAGATTTACTTATACATCTTTTTCTATAAAGAATTAATCCAGACAAAGCTGTTCTCATAACCCAGTGCCAATAATACACTTTCTCTAGCCATTTTGTTTTCAACATCTCACAAGACTTGAACATTCTGTGCTAAAAAAAGGAACTCAAAGGAAACACAAAGCTGCCTGCTGAGTTCAGTGGACAATCTATTTTTCCGCACCAGTGCCCAGACAGTCCTCTCTAGAGAAAATGGACTTTACACTCACTAAACACAACAGAGTAACTTCACAATAGTCAGTTCAGGCCCTGCCCAACCCTTCAAACAGACAATGACCACTCTCCAAAACTACAGACAGGAAATCAGACTGACCAGCCAGCTTGCTCACATTTTCACACAGTTAAGCCTGATAATACACAGAGAACTGGCCCTTCTGAAGGCCCTCCACTTCTTGCCTAAGAGAGGTAAAAGTACATTTGAGTAAGAGTGCTTCCAGTGACTAGGAAAAAAGCAAACTTACATATGTTAAGAGTAAAAAGCTTCTACTTATTTGTTCCAACAGCCACATAGCAATCACTAATATTAAAGTTTATGTGTGTAGGAAGCATTTAATAAATGTTTTAGAATCTCAAACTTACAGTAGAAATATTTGATCTATACTATGATGTCTATAAATATGTGAGTGGTGGGTGTCAGAAGGATGGAGCTAGGCTCTTCTCAGTGTCATCTGAGGATAGGACAAGGGGCAATGGATGCAAGCTGGTTCAATATAAATACCAGAAGGAACTTCTTCCCAGTGAGGGTGATTGAGAATTGGAACAGGCTGCCCAGGGGAATTGTGGAGTCTCCTTTACTGGAGACGTTTAAGACCTGCCTGGATGTGTTCCTGTGCGACTTGGTCTAGGTGACATGTTTTGACATTTCTGTGGAGACAAAAAAATCCCCAAGTACTATTTCAGATCTATCATGGCAGGGACAGAAGCACTGCCACATTAGTTGTGTTTGACAAACAGAACTGTTGGTACAGAATCACTAAGTTACCAACTGCAAATTCACCTCACATGTTACTACAGGTTCAACTTCAGTCAGATATCTCTGAAGATTTAAGTTACTTCTCCCATAATCAAAATGTTTTAAAAGCAAGCGTAAAAAGACTAATTGCTTATTTGATGATTAGAATGATTACTTTCAAAACTTAACCATTACAGTCATACATTAGTTAACCTGTAGTATTTTATTATTAAATATAATAATTATGAAATATAATCATTTAGTGCACTATTAGCACTAAAAACATTACAGGTAGTTCAGCTTCAGAGAAAAAAAATGTCATTGATGCATCCACCTTAAGGTAAGTTAGCCCAAGGCAAAAGAGAAACCAATCATATTCATTGATTTTCCCACTATGACTGTTAAGTTTAAACTGAAACGTTCTTCATGATGACTGGGCTGACTACATCGCAGAATCATTAAACACAGGATTCTTGCAGCAGTATTTTCTAATATTATATGAGTAGTACACTTCTACTTAAAGTTACCTAAAAATGCCCATATCATTGACTGTTTATTGGTGTTAACAAGCCAACAGTTAGAAATCTGCCTTCATCCATGCGGCAAAGCTTTTTTAAGACTTGCTTGTAACCCCTACCTGAAAACAAGGCTAAAATTAGGCATTTGCTGGGTAAATTTTTAGTGCAATAGAACTGCACTACAGTTTAATTCTTCTTTCCTGCTTCCTTTTTCAACTCAAAAGATACTTGTATTTGCTGCTGCCACAAGGTTCTCTCCCTTTACCTGCAGGAGACATGCTCCAAGAAACGGAACCTGTGGAATATACCTCACTGAGCACAACTGTAATTAACTGCACAAGCTTCTGAGGTATCTTATTTTAGAAGTAAATCAATATCCTATTACATCAAGCAGCAGGAAAAGAGCATTCTAAATTTCTGGATAACCTCAATCCTTTGTGACATTTATGACTATGCTAGTTCCCAATACCTTGTATTTAGAAAAAAACTCATTATCGATTAAAAAAATTCACTGCAAGCACAGTATTTTCTGTATTTTTACATCTAAGTTTCTTATTATTTCATGAAATCTGTTCAATTCATGCAACAGCATATACCCACACCAAAGTAAGCCTTAAAACACTTACCATCTTTCTTTAGGGAAGTTCTTTATAATTTCACTAATTATTGGCTGGTAACATGAATCTCGCTCAGGCTTTCCCTCTTCACTCCAGTCTCTCACAAACTGCTTCAAAGTGGATTTTAATTTATCCATGTCAAATGTTGATGCCTGCGTAATCTTCCCTTTTCCCTAAATAAAATAGGGTAAGGAAAAAAAAGTGAGTGAAAAGTGCACCATATACCTTTGCTCTTGGGGGGGGAAAAAAGAAACTATAAATATACAAAGGCCATACTTCAAAGGCTGCTGAGACTTTTAGCTGACAAAGGACTCTCCTTTTACTCCTGGAAACTGGGCTCAAATTCAACCTAATATCCTAAACAAACTGATTTCAGGGGTCTCAGTTCAGCACTGTAAAGATCAGATTCTGCATTGAAAGAACAACCCATATAGAGCACAACTGGTAGCATTTATTTAGGAAAGGACCACAATTTAGCTATTGCAAAGGCTGAACTACATATCATGAAGATAGGATTACTTCAGGTACTGAAAAGGCAACACTGCAGCTCACATTAGGGCTACTCATAACTATACCTTGCCTGCAAACACCAAAAAAGGTCTTAAATTTTTATTTCTTAGTCTTAAGGCCAAGTGTAATTTTTTTAATAGACATACCACACTGAAAAGATCAGTTTAATAGTGAAAAACTGTTTAGAGAGGAAAATATTTTTTCTAGATAAAAACATTTGGGTACATGGCCTACTCAAAATTTTAACTGATTTAGAATGCTTTAGCATGTAATAAACCTACAGCAAGACAAATACCATTTACACTTTGCAGAGTTAGTTGAAAAACTTAAATGTAACCACTGCTGAACTAGAACTATGGAGTAGGAAAATCTTTTATTACAGTAAGCCATACAGTGTCATTTATGTAGCTTCTTAATTAGTTCTTCTAAGTGCAACTGCAAGGACTAACAAGATAAACATCAGATCTACAAGATGAGAAAAAAAAAAGACACAAAGAAAGAGGAAGAAAGGAGAAAATAAGCAACACAAACGGAAATGAGGTTGAAAGCTTAAAAATTTAAAAACAAGCTTACAGAATCGGAAAGAATGCAGAAATGGATTTTTATGAGTACAAAAAGATCACTTAACATACGTGTTCTCCATATTCTTTGTTTTCAAAGATACAAGCACAATCATTCACGATGGTTTGCAGAATCTCTTGGTTATGATCAATGCACTTCCTGATCTCATCAAGATGAGAAAGGTATTGAGGAAGAAGCCTCTGCTGTTTAGCTGGCAGCGATTTAAACTGCCTCTCTGTTCTGTTTACTCGTTCGTGCATATTTGTTCTAAAAAGTAAAAAGATATTTATAAACCACACACTCACTAATAAATAATTCACTCTATTCTACTCCAGTTACTATTCATTTCGTTGAACACAAAGTCAGACTTTACACTCTAGTCCTGTATCACCAGTTTTTAACACATTGCAGTTTAATAGGAACACTTTTCTTCTTGCCATTTGGTCATCACCCACTCATTTCACGCACAGATGACTACTTTTAAATTTAATGAACCACCATCAAAACAAGCCAGACTATTATACAAATCCAGCTGAATGCTATCGTAAAATTTGGCTACAGAAATAACAAAATAAGCAGCAGCAATAGAGATCCTCTAAATCACTTGCTTCTGAAAGAACTGTAAGTGTCAAAGCTGGACCACAGTGGAGTTCAGGAAGCCACACTAATATACACTAAAGCTATTTTCTTTTCACAGCACATTCCCCTCAAGTATGGGTACTGTGATCATGTATCTGATCCAAGCTAAAAATAACTCTTCCACTTGCCCAAAATAAAGTTCAATAAGAAATCTACTGCCAAGGGAAATAATTCTGGTTTAACTCTTTCTATTCCTTCTCCTTACCCCAAGCAATTCTGCCCTCCACCTTCTTTTGGCAGTCACCAGATCTGCACCAGAAGTCATTTAACTTGCTAGATTACCAGGTTAAACTGGCTGAGTACAATCATAAGGACTGTATAGAGAGAGGTCAGAAAGCAAGAACAATGGATACTGCCCCTTTTGGCAGCAGTGAACCATTTTATCAGGTCAAGTCGTACTGTTTTTTCCTCAAAATCTTGCATCAGCATACAGTAACAGAGTGTTGAAAACTACCAATCAGGGAGAGTAAGTTGCAAATGCTGCAATTTTAGGTGCAAACTCAGCCTAGAAATTTGGACAGTTAAAACTGCTGACATTACACACATGTTACTCAGAAGAACACATTAATTGCAATAAGTGCATTGGTTTAAAATGACATTTTAAAGCAAAAATACCAGTGAAAGACCAATAAGAAAAATAAGCTGATCCTGGACATAAAGCCCACTGGCTTAGTTTAGTATCATGAATGAAGTTAAGTCTACATGTCTCCAGAAGACAAGAACTTTCCCCTTAACTCATCCAAAAGTGTTTTACTGCTTTACTTACATATTCCAATCAAATTGTTTTTAACTACTAAGAAATATAACTTCACTTAAATTCAGTGTTTTGAGGCAGAGGTAATTGAAATTTCTGTACAGCAAATTTCAGTCAGAACCTTTTTTACACAAATTATGTATTCAAAGTTGCCCCTGAGTCACAGTTGAGTTTGAGAAAGATGATACCTGCTTCTAAGGCCTGAGCGTAAGTAACAAACTACTAAGGAAACTATAGTTGGCTGCTTTGCTAATAGTAGTCTTTGTTACGGTTACACTAAACCAGAGAACTTAACGGATGAACGCAGATGACACTTCAATGTCTCTTACAGACTGTTTAGGAGAGACATGAAACTAAACCAACTAAACCAATCTTCTGCTCAAACAGTAGTCCTGGAAAACAAAAAAAAAAATAAATAAATCCCGAAACCAATACCAAAACAGTAAACAGAAGACAAATTCTAAATATCACCCACGCCTAAGAACGGCATCCATTACTCCTACCGAGAGGTCTTCTCTCTGGTGCAAATTAACGAGTCCTTCAAAAACGTCCCAAATAACTGAAACACCGTTTGCATCTCTTTGTCAGCGGGAGCTATGTTTCTTTTCAGTACTTTACAGCGTCTTAAGGTACTTTATCCGATAAACACAGACCTTCCACACCCTTTTTAGGCGCGTCGGACTTTGAAATCGTTTGGGTTTTCTTTTCCTTTTGTGCTTCCTCGCTAACAAAGACATGGAGGCGACTCTGCGGGTACCCTGCGCAGAGGCAATTCCTCTCGGCTCAGGAGCCCTGACCGAAGGCCGCGGCCACACCACGCGCCGTAAAGAGCCCCAGAGCCGCCCCACGCCCACGGAGCCCCTGACTCCGCGGCGCAGGTTACCCGTAGTATCGGAAGGCGTTGATGATCCTCCGGAAATGCTCCCGCTCTAGGCGCTCCTCCTCCGTGTCCAGCGAGGCCGCCACCGCCTGGGGCTGCTGCGGTTGCCGCCGCCGCCGCCTTTCGTCGGTCCGCGAGGCCGCGGGATCCGCCTGAGGCCCGCCGCCCCCCCCGGCGCCCCCTCCCAGCCACAACAGCTGCTCCCGCTCTTCCCCATGGCCGCGCTGCAGTCCTCTGCGCATCTCCTTGGCGGGCGGATCACACTCCTCTGGAGGACGCGGCGGCGGCGGCGGCGGCGGCGGCGGCGGCGGCGCTTTATGGGACACGGCGCACGTGGCCGACATCCCGCAACTGCCGTGGCCAACGATGGCAACGGCTGCGCACGCGCTTTCGCTCGGTTCCGTCGCAGGGCTGCCGAACAGATCGGCGTGGAGTATCGCGAGAAGAAGGCTGGTCCTGTAAATAAAGACGTGAGCGGGTCTGGGAGCAGTTACCGGGACAAACCTGTATTCTGTTGCTTGGCAACAGGGGAAGAGGCTTTTTCCGTCTTCGCTAAGCCCAGTTGTGTACTGTCGCCTGCCACCATGGAGAAGAGACTGTGCCCCTCCTTTCCAGTAGCTGTTGACAGCAAGTTACAGTCTCTCCTCAGCCTCCTACAACGGCATAAGGCACAGGTCTTTGTCACTCCCGTATGGAGATGCTGTGACCCTTCTGTGCCATTCTTGTAGTGAGGGGCCCAGAACTGAACACAACGTTCAAGGTGCAGTCTCGCCAGTACTGAGTACAGGACAATGATCGCTTTCCTACTTCTCCTGGCGACTAATTAGAAATTAGCATTTCTAATACCAGTCAGGATGTCATTGGCCTTCTTGGGCACCTGGGCTTATACTGAACAGTCAACCAACAGCCTTTTCTGGTGTGCAGCTTTCCAACCAGACATTCTCAAGTGTGTAGCCTTCCAAAGGGTTGTTCACAGAATCATTGAATGTTAGTGGTTGGAAAGGATCTCTAGAGATGGAGTCCAACCTGCCTGCCAAAGCAGAATCACCTAGGGCAGGCCAGACAGGACTGCATCTAGGAGGGTTTTGAAAGCATCCAGAGAAGGAAAGTCCAGCACCTCTCTGGGCAGCCTATTGCAGTGCTCTGCCACACTTATAGTAAAGAAGTTTCTCCTCAAGTTCAGGCAGAACCTTATATTTTCAAGTTTATATCCGTTATTCCTTGTACTATCACTGTGCACAGCAGAAAATAGATTGGCCCCTTCCAGTTGACACCCACCCCTTTTATAGACATTGTTTATTTGTAGACATTAATAAGATCCCCTCTCAGTCTTATCCTCTCCAGACTAACAACCCCAGCTCTCTTCATAGGGCAGACACTCATGTAACTTAATCATCTTCATAGCTCTCTGTTGTACTTTCTCCTGTAGAATTTGTGTCTCTTAAATTGGGGAGCCAAAAACAGTATTCCAGGTGTCGTCTCACTAGGGCAGAGTAGAGGGGAAGGAGAACCTCCCTAGACATTCTAGACACAATTTTCTTAATGCACCCCAGGATACCATTGACCTTCTTGGCCACAAGGGCATATTGCACACATACTGGTGCCTGATGTTATTCCTCCCCAGATGCAGGACTCTACACTTGTCCTTACTGAGGTTTGTAACCAGGGGGCCTCCAAGGGGCTAGCCGAGTCAATGACATGCACAC
>VXBP01009321.1:0-16803 GCA_013400115.1 Rhinopomastus cyanomelas | reverse complement strand
GAGGAGACGCTGAAGGAGTTGGGTCTCTTGAGCTTGGAGAAGAGAAGACTGAGGGGTGATCTCATTAATGTCTACAAATATTTGAGGGGTGGGTGTCAGGAGGATGAAGCTGGGCTGTTGTCAGTGTCATGTAATGATAGGACGAGGGGCAATGGTTGTAAGCTGGAACACAGAAGGTTCAACATTAATATGAGAAGGAACTTCGTCACGGTGAGGCTGACGGAGCACTGGAACATGTTGCCCAGGGTGGTTGTGGAGTCTCCTTCACTGGCGATGTTCAAGGCCCGCCTGGTTGTGTTCCTGTGTGACTTGGTCTAGGTGATCCTGCTGTGTCAGCCAGATTGGACTAGATGATCTTTCGAGGTCCCTTCCAGTTCATAGTGATTCTATGATTATATGATTCTGTAAAGGATTATAGAATCATGTGTGTGAACAGCAAAATTCTGCAGAGTGCAGTGTTATGCATGGAAGGAGGTACAAATCTAAGGTTTCAAGTCATTTCCTTAGTGATCACAAAACTGCATCATATTTAGACCCTGTTTTTTAATTCAGGAAAAACCTCCTTATATTTTATTTTATAATCAGGCCTTTTCTCTTTAATAACTATAAATTCTCTATAAAGTTGAGCTGTGGAAAGGTGTTTTAATAGAATTTTAGCTACTTTTTTCCTGCTGTAGCAATACTTTGGGATACTTCCAGTAGGCATCACAGAAACAGATTTGGTTCAGTTGCACCTCCATTGCTCTCAATCAGTGGCAGCATGGTTTGGGTCAGAAATAACTTGTATTCACCATAACAGTAGGAAGTGCTGTAAGGGCTGGCAAAGTTCTCTCAGTAGACAGAGTATTTCAGGGGAAAGCTTGTATGCATGATGTAGTGTTGCTAAATATTGTGAGAAGGTTGTCATGTTTGTTGAAGCTACTGGAGCTCTATGTATGTAACCGTAAGCTGTCTGGACAGGGAGGTGACAAGATTTTGACTTTTGTCATTTTTTTTTTTAGTACAATATGATATAGGAAACAGATTTTAGAAGTAAAATGCTCCTCAAATATAAAGTTTATGGCAAAAAAACCCCAATGCTACCAGCAATAAATCAGGATGCCCCAAACTGGTGATTGTGGCTGTTGGGTGTGAGGCCAGAATGAAACATTGACTTGGTCTAGGTGGTCTTGCTGCAGCAGGGGAATTGGGCTAGATGATCTTTTGAGGTCCCTTCCAATCCCTAATGATTTTAGGATTCTATGATTCTATGATTAGATTTGCCTGTTGGACCTCTGTAACTTAGAATATAAGTTTCAATAACCAAAGTGTGTCGATTTACAGCCAATTACATGTGAAATGCTTATGTCAGGAGGATGGAGCCTGGGTCTTCTAGTGATAGGAAAAGGGGCAACGGGTGTGAGCTGGAACAGAAGAGGTTCCACATCAATATGAGAAGGAACCTCTTCATGATGAGGGCGACAGAGCACTGGAAGGGGCTGCCCAGGGGGCTTGTGGAGTCTCCTTCTCTAGAGATGTTTAAAACCCTCCTGGACATGTTTCTGTGCGACTTGGTCTAGGTGATCCTGCTGTGTCAGGGGGATTGGACTGGATGATCTTTCAAGGTCCTTTCAATCCTTAATGTCCAGTGATTCTGTGAATATACTCCTATGTTATAGGTATTCTATAATTTCAGCATTCAGAAAAAGTCTTTTAAGACATAATAGTGAGTAATAGAAGGTTCCAGAGCCCATAATGTGCCTTTGTGAGGAAAAGTAATTGTAGAATCATAGAGTCCTCATGGCTGGAATGGACCTCCAGGACCATCAAGCCCAGCCCTCATCCCAACAGCTCCCTAACCTCTAGACCATGGCCTCAAGTACTGTAGCTGCTCGTTGTTTAAACATCTCTGGGGATGGTGACTCCACCACCTCCCTGGGCAGCATGTTCCAGTGCCAAACTACTCTCTCAGGAAAGAAGTTCTTCCTAAGATCCAGTCTAAACCTCCCCTGATACAACTTGAGGCCATTTCCCCTTGTCCTATTGTTAGGAATTTGTGAGAAGAGACTAGCACCATCTGGCTACAACCTCCTTACAGGTAGCTTTAGGTCTCCTCTCAGCCTCCTCTTCTCTGGACTAAATAACCCCAGTTCCCTCAGCTGCTCCTTATATGCCTGTTCTCCAGCCCACTCCTCAGCTTCCTTGCCCTTCTCTGGCCTCACTCCAGCACCTCAGTGTCTTTTTAATACTGAAGGTAGTTGGTAACGTGTTGTTAATTCTCTGACAAAATAATGGAATTGTAAGAGGGGCCCAGGCTGGTTTGGGTTGGAAGGGAGCTTAAAACTCCCCCAGTTCCATGGCCCGCAACACCTCTCACCACCCCAGAGTGCCCACAGCCCCATCCAGCCTGGGCTTGGATGCTGCCAGGGATGACAGAGCAGCCACAGACTCCACAGACAGCCTATTCCAGTACCTCAGCTCCTTCACCATAGTGCGGTTACACTGTTTTGCAATGTTCTTGCTGGAATTTTTTTCCAGAGTCACTTTATCACCCAAGGATATGAAAGAGAAATGGATTATTTGTACAAGCCATGAACAATAAAGAAGTAAAGAAAGTGGTTCTTGCATAACGTGAGTAACTGAGTCCAGTAGACGCTGATAAGAAAACAGAAGGAGTGAAAGTTAATTCATAATTTCTCCAAAGGAACAGCAGAAATTCTCATTTTCTGACTTCTCATTCGAGAGTTTATTTCCAGGAACCAAGAGTTACTCTTTGAATAATAAAGGAATAAGTGATAGCTTTATTGAATTATTTGCCCCGAACAGGACGAATACCAAAGGCAGCCTCATCAGGCACACAACATCACAGAATCACAGAACATTAGGGATTGGAAGAGACCTTGAAAGATCACCCAGTCCAATCCCCCTGCCACAGCAGGATCCCCTAGATCCAGTCACACAGGAAAATGTCCAGGTGCATTTGAAGCGTCTCCAGAGAAAGAGACTCCACAACCCTCCCTGGGCATTCAACGGGCATCTCACCACTTACCAACAGCAGATAAGAGATCTCTCTTATCGACAATGCACATCTGAGTTCTTTGATCAGCTTTTGGGCCTCACACATTTGTTTTAGAAGACCTGTCTTAGTCTTCTTGGTAGCACTGTGCTCATCATGTACAATAGGAAAAGCAACACATTCCTTTAAAACAAATAATCTCCCTGCTTAGGATGAAAACGTGAGACTTCAGTTGTTACAGAGATTGAATTTCATTTTCTAGTCTCAACTTTAAACTCATGGCAAGATAAACTGGTAGAAAACCTCCTTCTCAGCAGGACAAGGCTATTGGCAGTTTCCCTTGATGCTTTTTGGCTTGCACGATGCATATTTGAGAGACTAATGGAAGAGGGTATTGTGTAGTCTCTGCAGTTAAACTGAAGTGATAGACTTTGAAATAAGAGCTGATAGGGACATTTGCAAATATTCTGTGATAAGCTTGAGGCTGAGAATCTGAAATTGGAACCAAAGAAATGTGAGTTGCTTCAGAAAGAGATAATTCACTCCGTACGCATGAGCAGGGTGAGGAGGGGAGGATTGCCGTGGAGAAAATAAAGACTATGTGGTGCAGAGTCAGCCAACTCATAGACTTACAGAATTAGAGAATCATAGAATGTTCTAGGCTGGAAGGGACCTCTAGACGTCATCCAGTCCAACTTCCCTACGCAGGGACAACTCTACCTAGGTCAGACTGCTCAGAGCCTCATCAACCCTGACCTTAAATGATTTCGGGGATGAGGCCCCCAACCACCTCCCCCAGTAGCCCATTTCTGCCATCAGCCACCCTCACCATGAGGAACTTTTTTCTAATGTCCAGCCTAAATCCCTCCTTTCCGATCTTGAACCCAGTGCTTCTTGTCCTGTCTGTACAAACCCTCTTGAAAGACCTTCCCCTGCCTTCATGGAGGCCCCCTCAGGTACTGGAAGATCAAAAGAAGGTCATCCCCGAGCCTTCTTTTTTCCAGGCTGAATGGCCCCAACTATCTCATCCTGTCCTCAGATGAGAGATGCTCCCTTCCCCTGATCATTGCATGGCCTCCTCTGGACGTGCTCCAGTCTGTCTGCATCCTCCTTGTGCTGGGGGCTCCAAAACTGAATGCAGTACACCAGGTGAAGTCTCACCATAGACACTTGTAGATATGAAGATTCTTCTGAGACTGTCCTTTTGTAAACTGATTTCTGGTAAGAGAAATTATTTGAAAGTGTAATTGTAGAATGGAAAGATTTTTGTTTGTCTTTCCCCCTTTTCCAATTCACAGAATCACACACAGAATCACAGAATGTTACAGGTTGGAAGGGACTTTGAAAAATCATCTCAGTCCAACCCCCGCTGTTGGAGCAGGGCGAACCTACAGTACCTTGTATACCCAGACTGTCTCCAGGTATGCTGTTTTACATGGGGCTCAAACCCACAACCCATGCTCTACCAACTGAGCCAGTCAGGTGCTGCAAGTGTTGATGATATCTCCACTCAGCCTCCTCCTCTCCAGGTTAGCTATAGAGTCATAGAATCTGTATAATTGTAGAGTCACAGACTGTTTGGGTTTGTTGAAAAGACCTCAGAAGTCAGCCAGCTCCAACCCCATGCCAGGGGTGGTGACACTTCTCACCACACCAGGTTGCCCAGAGCCCCATCCAGTCTACCCTTGAACACTTCAAGGGATGATGGAGCCACCACAACCTTCCTGGGCAACCTGTTTCAGGGCCTCAGCCCCCTCACTGTAAAGTGGATCTTCTCAAAGACCTAGTGACTTAAAGGTAGGAACATTTGGTACAACAGAGCTGTAGGTTTTAACCTGTTTGGTGTTGATCCCAGCACATGGAGTTAGCATGGCTGTAGGATTACATTCAGTGTTGCTTCATCCAGTTTTGGTTGTCAGAATACCATCGTTCAGCAAACTGCCCCCTAAAATCAGTGCTCGAGGCATTCTGGTAGTAATGCTGATTCTTTGCAGGGCTAAGATAGATCCCTGTAAGTCTGCAAACAGGGATCTGTATGGAAGATTTTCAAATGTAGGGCAATGGGCCCTTAATGAAAACCCTTTGCTATCACCCAGATATCAGGATGCAGGAGAGAACCACCACCTCAACAGCATATTCAGGTGGGAGCCTGCGCTGGCCCATTCACAGGGACTGCCACCACTTGCTCTACCCTGACATCAAACCCTTCAAGCTCAGTCAGCAGCCTGGAGAAGAGGAAACAGCTGTCAGTTTGCTCATGCCTCAAAGCCTAAGGGCTTAGGGTGGGATGGAAACACCCAGCTGGAAGTGCCGCTTATCTGCTGGTTGATCAAAATGTTCATATCTGTATCTGTCTATCTCTATTTTTATCTGTATCTGTGTATATAGACATCTACGGATGTAGATAGGCAGATGCAGAATGAGTAGTAAAAATTCTGAAGTGAGTAGATGTTATGGTCCCGGTGGCCAGCAGATGACCATGAGCCAGCAGTGTGCTCTTGTGGCCAAGAGGGCCAACAGCATCATGGAGTGGATCAGCATGGGGGTGGTTAGCAGATCAAGAGAGATTCTTCTCCCCTTTACTCCACCCTGGTGAGACCACATCTGGAGTATTGTGTCCAGTTGTGGGCTTCTCAGTTCAAGACGGTTGTGGAGGTACTGGAGAGGGTCCAGCGTAGGTCAACGAGGATGATTATGAGGAGAGGCTGAGGGAGCTAGGTCTCTTGAGCTGGGAAAAGAGGAGACTGAGGGGTGATCTCATTAGTCTCTATAAATATGTGAAGGGTGGGTGTCAGGAGGATGGAGC
Organism: Rhinopomastus cyanomelas; assembly: GCA_013400115.1. Lineage (NCBI taxonomy): Eukaryota > Metazoa > Chordata > Aves > Bucerotiformes > Rhinopomastidae > Rhinopomastus > Rhinopomastus cyanomelas. The sequence continues at coordinate 11,002 of VXBP01009321.1, read as the reverse complement.
CAGGTTCTTCTCAAGGTCATCTAGTGATAGGACGAGGGGCAATGGTTGTAAGCTGGAAGAGAGGAGGTTCCACATTATTATGAGAAGGAACTTCTTCACAGTGAGGGTGACGGAGCACTGGAACAGGCTGCCCAGGGAGGTTGTGGAGTCTCCTTCACTGGAGATGTTTAAAGCCCACCTGGATGTATTCCTGTGCAACTTGGTCCAGGTGATCCTGCTGTGTCAGGGGGATTGGACTGGATGATCTTTCGAGGTGTCTTCCAATCCCTAATGTCCTGTGATTCTGTGAGACCTGCACTTCATTCTGAGTCCAAGCAATATGATCTACTAAAAAGTAGACTTTCTGCCAACATGAAGTCATATTGAAAGTCACAATAGATTCTCGCTGTCATGGCTGTCTGCAGAGTGATAGCATTGGAGGGGAGCAACTCTGTGAGAGACAAGTGAAATGATCTGCAGAGCAGATACAGAAAAAGTACGGCACAACCAAGTCGGCGACAGAACAGCTCTGAGTAAACAGAGTGCCTGCTGAAAGGTTTGGTTCTGTAAACAAATAAAAGACAACCTTGAAGTACCTGCATCCTCATCAGATTCTGTGGTGTAGGCCAAGAAGAAAGGAGAAGTTCTATGCTCTTTGCAAGTAGAATTGTATCAGAAATAACTTGCTCCAACCTTAGTTTCTCTTCCCAAGTGAAGCAGATGTATAAATTTGAATTTTGACTACCTGCTTTGGTCGAAGAAGGCAGCATCACTGTTTATAGCTCGTCGGTCTTGTAAGGATGCGCCGGGAAAGGGGAAGTCGAGTCAATAACAGAAGATTTGCTAAATCCAGTGAGATTCATTTCACGGCTAAACCAGCAGCATGTAATAGCTGGATGGGTGTGATAATGTCAGCGTGTTCCTGGGAGGTGGTTCTGTCAGTGAAGAAAGAAACGTGGATGAATTACGCTTGTACGTCTGCCTCTCTGCAGATACGTTTTTAAAATACATGGTGCTGTCCCGGGAGGTTAAGTGCATGATTTTGTCACAGAGACAATGATTCATCGTGACTGGTGAGGGCAGAGCTGTTACTCACCAGATACATAATTTTCTTACAAAAATATTTATTAATCGTGTTAGTGTTGTTAATCTGTTCTGGCACCCTGTGTGCATTCAGAACGTTCTACTCGAGCCTAGCAGGTTTTCTTCAGCAGTTACCCAAGACAAGTGTTGAGGCCATGTTTATGTATGATGTAGGTCCTGCTAAAATAAAAAAAAATTCCTGTAGATTCCCTTCACAGATTAACTTTTGATACTCACATGCCATAAGTGGGGTTAAAAAAGGAACATATAGAGGGAAACATCGGTGGGCAATGAGTGTGATGCCTATCACATAGATGCTGTTCTTACATGATGATTAACAAGAAGGCTGCACTGGAGTTCAAATTAAGATAAATGTTTAATGTTATGACAGGTGAGCTAATAAACGTTAAAGAAAAATTGTAAGGCAAGAGAAATCTACATAATCTTTCTGTAGACTCCTAACTCATGATATTTAACCAGCTGTACTGATCAGCCAGCTAAACCTTGCAACCAGCTGATGTGATCCTGTAAGGTCCTTTCAAGCCCAAGCTGTTCTATATGTCTGTGCCAGTTGATTTGTCAGAAAACTCATTTCCATTGGGGATTGGAAGGGACCTTGAAAGATCATCTAGTCCAATCCCTGTGCCACAGCAGGATCACCTAGACCAAGTCACACAGGAACGCATCCAGGCAGGTCTTAAATGTCTCTGGTGATGGAGAGTCCACAGCCCCCTTGGGCAGCCTGTTCCAGTGCTCTGTCACCCTCACTGGGAAGAAGTCTTTGATGGGTCTTACAAGAAGAGCAACACTGACTTCGGGGTAAAACAAGGAAAAGCTGATGAAAGCTTAGAGTTTCTGCTTATTCTTAACCTCAGAATGTTTCCCAGTGGGTTCAGGAAGATCTTTGCTTGAACACTCCAGGCACTTCTCATGAGAAGATACACATGTAAACCCCTAAGAAACTGTTTTGCTGTCCAGAGAGGGGGTGGAGGCACTGGAGGGGTTCAACAAGGGGGAAGAAAGGGTGTTTGAGGAGATAGGCTCATTGATGGGACCTCGAAAGATCATCCAGTCCAATCCTTCANNNNCTGTTGGCCCTCTTGGCCAGAAGAGCACACTGCTGGCTCATGGTCATCAAGATCCCCCTGAGTTGTCTTTTCTCTAGGGTACACAGTCTCAGTACTGTCATCCCTGATGGGGTTCAACAAGTGGGCAGCCAGGATGTTTCAGGAGATGGGTTCATGTTTGGGGTTGTAGGGTGAACAGTTGGACTTGCTCATCTTGAAGATCTTTTCCAGCCTTGAGGATTCTATGTTTCTATGATATACAGTTAAATTGACGAAAAAACTTATTAAGAAGTTGTGGCTCAGACTTCCAGGTGGCACAGTTGGTCACAAAGCAAATCGCAGAATCACAGAACATTAGGGATTGGAAGGGACCTCAAAAGATCATCCATTCCAATCCCCCTGCCGCAGCAGGATCATCTAGATCTAGTTGCACAGGACCAGGTGGGTTTTAAATGTTAGAGAGATCCCTCTCTGCCAGACTGCTCTCCAGGCACCCTGCCCCCAGCCTGTAGCAGCAGGGTGTGGTTGTGACCAAAATGTAGGACCCCACACCTGACTCTATTAAAACCCACACGATTACCCTCAGCTCACTGATGCAGTCTCTCCAGGTCCCTCTGTACAGCCTCACTACCCTACAACACATTGACACTCCATCTCAACTTGATGTCTGCAAACTGCCTGAGGGTGCACTCAATTCCCTCATCAAGATCATTGATAAATGTTGAATAGAAGTGGCCCCAGCACTGAGCTCAAGGGGACACCACTCATGACTGGCCTCCAAATGGATTTAGCTCCATTGACCACAACTCTACGGGTCCAGCCATCCAGCCAGTGTTCCACCCAGCAGAGTACGTGCCCATCCAAGCCATGGGCCACCAGCTTATTCATGAGGATATTGTGGGGAACAGTGTTAAAGGCCATGCTGAAGTCCAGATAGACCACATCTACAGGCTTTCCCTCATCCACGAAGCAGATCACTTTATCATAGAATGAGATCAGGTTTGTCAAGTAGGACCTGCCTCTCGTGCACCCAATGCAGATGTGTGTGCAACTGCCTCTTAATTTTATTTTAGATAACAGAACAGAGCTCAGTTGCTCCACATGGCTAATGTGTTAGTACGAGGAGCTAAGCAGCAGAAACTTTTTGACTGTGATTCTACACAAGTAGTACAATTTGCTTCTGATTAACGTTTAGTAAATAATCAAATTCAAATTATATGCTGGGTGCAGTTTCAATGAAATGGGGATATAAACATACTTGAGTCTTTTTTTAATAGGCTTGCATAATTCAGGAGGACAGTCAAGTGTTGTTTTTGCAGGGAAAGATAACAATTCAGTATCGGTGACTATTACTGTTGCGTAAGTTAGAATTCAGGTTGAGTTTCCAGTTTCATAATGTCTTATTAACACTCTTACCGTGAGTTTGAATGACTATGTTTTTTGTTTATTTTGAAGGAAATGAAGTACTGAACCGTGATGAACCAAGTTCTCCCACAGAAGAGGTAAATAACAAAGACCCTACTCTGGTTGAAGCAGTCTTCACAGTGTTGTCTTACTGCACTTTATCGCCCAAATCTCTTGGCATTGCTTTTGAGACCTACATGGATGAAGAGCAGCTGTGGAGTTACTTATACGATATGACAGGTATTTTATTTATTAATAAGCATTTAAGATATAGTGTTAAACCTTGTCAGCTTTCATGCACGCAGTGCCTATTATTTTGTCCTTAATAACTGAGATGAAATGACAGTAGTTTACTTCAGACTTACAGTATGGCGGAAGAGTTTTGAGAGATCAGGTCACCGTAAGAGTAGTAAAAATCCTGAAGTAAGTAGAAGTTATGGAGCCAAGTGGTCAACCAGGAGAGTAATTATAAATATGGATGTCAGGAGGCTCTTCTTAGTGTCATCTAATGATAGGACAATGAGTGTTAGCTGGAACAGAGGAGGTTTCACATCAACATGAGAAGGAACTTCTTCATGGTGACGATGACAGAGCACTGGAAGGGGCTGCCCAGAGAGGCTGTGAAGTCTCCTTCTCTGGAGACATTTAAAACCTGCCTGGAAATGTTCTTGTGCGACTGGATCTATGTGATCCTGCTGTTGCAGGGGGATTGGACTAGATGATCTTTCAAGGTCCCTTCCAATCCCTAATGATTCTATGATTCTATAATTCTATGACTCTAGGTGAGATCCCACCAGAGCAGAGCAGAGGGAGAGAATCTTACCTCTTGATCTGCTGGCCACACTTCTGCTGGTGCAGCCCAGGATGCAGTTGGCCTTCTACATTAATTCCATGCAGAGAAAAAGGTGACTTAGATCAGCAAGAAGCACAGTACAGAAACATGAGCAAAGGGTTTAAGATGTCAAAAGACACATCTGATACATTCTGCAGCACTCTGCCTGACAGCTGCTGCTCCTTGGCAGTGAAGAAATGGCAGTTCTCGGTGGTGTTGAGAATGTGGAGAAGATTGGTACTTGCTGTAACATTAGTAACTGTGTTTAGGATGGGCCGTTTCCAACTGCAATCCCTTCTAACACCCTTTGTCTCTATGGAGGACTATTGTTTGTGTGCATTTTGGTTTCCAAAACACCTTTTCTCTCCTTTGCTCTTCCTAGCCCAACACTTTGGGTTCCTAGTTAATGCAGTGTTGTTAGTCAAGACAAAGAATTAGAAAAAATTGACATATCCATTTGCCTTGTTGGTGCCTAACAAGTAAGTAAATGCACTCTGCACGAAATAGAAGACATCATTCAGCTACAACCAAATATTTAGAAATATATTGATGGAGAAACAGGGATAAAGGGAATTAATGTAAATTTTTGTATCAGTTGTCACATCCCAATCTTAAGAGAAGGGAGTGACTCAGGTTCACTTGAGGTTGAATTAAGGAGACTGGCTCCATAGGTATCACATGAAAGTCAAGGTTTACTGAAGTTATCAGATTCTGAACTCAGAAGGCACAGGGGTCACTACGGTTACTCAATGTCCAACTCAGAGAATAGAGAAGAGGAAAAGGGGAAAGGGAGAAAAGAGAGTTAAGAGGTCAGATCACCACTCAGGGCTGCAGGCTCTGGCTCTCCACCCCTACTTCACTCTTTAGCATCACAGATCTCTGCCCATCCTAGTTTCTCTACAGGGAGTGAGGTGGTGGTGACGGATTCTCTTTGCTTCCCCAGCTTTGTGGAGTTTTTTTGTACCCAGGGAGGTTGTGGAGTCTCCTTCACTGGAGATGTTTAAGACCTGCCTGGATGTGTTCCTGTGAGACTTGGTCTAGGTGATCCTGCTGTGGCAGGGGGATTGGACTAGATGATCTTTCAAGGTCCCTTCCAATCCCTAATGATTCTGTGATTGTAAGATTCTGTGATTCGTGTCAGACTCTTGTCCTGGCTGCAGGCTGGAGAAGGCTGATGGTGAAGCAGCCCCGCACCACTCAAATCTCTCCCTTTTATTATACTCACTGCCACGGATGTTCTTGTCCCGCTGCAACAGACCAACAATAGCCAGTAAGTCCTTGAGAGATGGCAACTCACCGTGTTCTCAGGACTCAAGCATAGTTTTGCAGATAGGTTGGCCCAGCCGTAGGCTGCACAGGTGAGAATTCTGTCCCACCAGATGCAGCTTCCCCTGTTACCCTGCTCACAAATTACTACAGTTGTTTGAGCCATCTCGCTTGTTGTTAATCAAACAAGTGTTGTCAATCAGAACAGTACAAGATCCAACATCATTGCACTATGCTGTAGAGAGGTGGCTGTTGACCTCTTCTCCTTAGTGACTAATTACAAACCCGGGGGAAATGGCCTGAAGTTGGGGCAGGGAGGTTTGTGTTGGATATGAGGAAAAAATTCTTTACAGAGTGGTTGGACACTGGAAGGGCCTTCCCAGGGAGGGTGTTGAGTCACCATCCCCAGAAGGATTTAAGAAAGGTGTAGCCATGGTGCTTCACTCCCTGCTCTAGTGGCACGCATGAAGGGAGTTAGTTTGTGTCTGTTGATCTATCAGGTGTTTAGAAATTTTTTGTTGTGGGTCTGGTTGGACTCGGTGATCTAGGAGGTCCTTTCTGACCATGATCATTCTGTCATTCTATGATCACTGTTGTGCTTTCTACTCTCCTTTCACTTTGTAACGTCTCAGTAGGTCTAAGTTATTATCAACCGTATTTTACTCGCTTTCCATTAGGCTTCTGGAACACTCCTTTCTGAAACAGATTTACACAAGTGAAGACACTGATTGAATATTTAATAATTCATTTTTCTGCAGGCTCCAGTTGCGGTGAGTCGGAGCCAGAGGTTATCAGATGCTTGAAGTTGACTTTGATTACTTCAGTCAGGGGTATAGTGAAGCAGATAATTTCTTTGATGCATTCGTGGGAGGCAACAGAAAACTACGGAACTTACCAGCACAAGCAAACAGTTCCTGAAAGTTTGCTGAAGACAGTTCCGAAGGAATGGAATTACACTCCTCGGGAAATGAAGAGAAAAGAATCTGGGAAATGTGAGTGAAATTTGTTCTGCTTTGTAAATTTGTCCTAAAGGATAATTACATCTTCAATGAGCAAATATTGCAAAACTGAACAGTTAACAATTCGTGAGCAGTGCAAACGATTTCCAAGGATGATCCTGTGGGTTTTTTTCTTTTTAGATGTGTTTAGTGTTGATGTCAGTAGCTTAACATCCATGCAGATACAAACAAGAATCCTAAACTAAGCAGTGTTGTAGTGCTCTTCTCAGTGTCATCTAATGATAGGACATGGGGCAGTGGGTGTGAGCTGCAACACAGGAAGTTCCACATCAAGCTGAGAAGGAACTTCTTCCCAGTGATAGTGACAGCGCCTTAGCAGGGGTTGCCCAGGGGGGATGTGGAGTCTCCTTCTCTGGAGATGATCTAGGTGATCCTGCTGTGTCAGAGGGTTTGGGCTGGATGGTCTTTTGGGGTCCCTTCCAGTGTTCCATCACCCTCACTGGGAAGAAGTTGCTTCTCATCTTAATGTGGAACCTCCTCTGTTTCAGCTTGTACACATTGCCCCTTGTCTTATCATTGGGTGCCACTAAGCAGAGCCTGGCTCCATCCTCCTGACACCCACCCTTTCCATATTTATCAACATTCATGGGGTCACCCCTCAGCCTCCTTTTTTCCAAGCTGAAGAGACCCAGCTCCCTCAGCCTTTCCTCATCAGGCAGATGTTCAACTCCATCATCTTTGTGGCTCTGCACTGGGCTCTCTCCAGCAGCTCTGTGTCCTTCTGGAACTGATTCCAGATGTGGTCTCACCAAGGAAGAGTAGAAGGAGAGGAGAACCTCTCTTGAGCTACTAACCATCCTCCTTCTAATCCACCTCAGGATGCCATGGACCTTCTTGGCCCGCAGGGCACATTGCTGGCTCATGTTCATCTCACAGAGCTACTTTCAATCACAGAATCACAGACTCACAGAACATTAGGGATTGAAAGAGACCTTGAAAGATCATCTAGTCAATGTCTGAAACATTTAAAATGCTTTGCTACAGCACATTGATAAACTGAGTTTTGGTGGTTTGGATGTGGAAAGGGATTGATAGAACGCTGAAGATTTTGTGTGAATTATACATAATGTCCTGAGACACTGTGAAGTTGGAAAAATGTTCCTCTCTAGTTCTGAAGGCAACTTTTAAAGCCATCCAGAATTCCTGGATGTTATCTTTTTCATTTAGTCTGTAATAGCAGTGCACAGCAGGGCTAATTGTTAAGAGAGACACAGTCTGAATTCTACATCTTCTGGGTTCTCTGTTTTTAATTCATGTTATTGTTTAGGTTTTGTGGGATTTATGTGGAGGAGGCACAATAGAAGTCATGCTATGGTGTTGAGTGCTTAATCCTTTTACCCATTTTTCAGCACAAAAGAAAGTAGGAAATTATCATACAACATTCAGAAGCATGCTGTGATAGAACTGGAATGTTAATGTTAATCATATCTTCTTTTCTTTCTTTTTTTAAGGTTTCACAAGGCTTGCAGCTCAGGCAGTATCTATTGTAATCAGCAAGTTGCCTACAGTGATTGCATGTTTGCCTCCCCCAATTAAGTACTTCTTTTTTCTGGCCGAGAGGAAAATGTCAAGAAACTTTGCTGAATTGAAGAAAGCTGGTCTGCTTTTCTGGAACTTGATTGTAATTATATGTCGGATATTTGAGGATGGAAATACTGCAGAACTTCTAACAGGTGCAACACTTGACAGGTGGAGCAAAGAAAAGCTGAGCTTAGTCCGCGTCTGCTTAGAAAGTATCATGGGAAAGCAGAAAAGTGATCCCAAGCAAGTGACCCAGAAGATCATACAAAGCATTGAGCAGCAAAGACCGAACTGGATCGAAAGCCAGTTGCTGAAGGCAAGAAAATTGAGCCCAGACTGGTAGGAACAGAGTAATTTTGAAATGCTGCTGTTTGTTCTTTGTTTTGCTGGATTGAATTGGGCTAGAAGATCTTTTGAGGTCCCTTCCAATCCCTAATACTTCTATATTTCTGGGGGCTGTCCTGATATCAAGCCCCAGACTGCTGAGGCTCCAGAGGAAGTTGAGACAAAAGATGAGCCTGACTTGGTTGATGAGGACTGGATTAGGGATAAATTGAGCAAGCTGGATGGACACAAATCCATGGGCCCTGAGGGGATCATGCACCCACACGTACTAAGGGAGACGGCAGAAGTCATTGCTAGGCCACTCTCCATCATCTTTGCTAAGTCATGGGAAACAAGAGATGTGCCTAGGGACTAGAGGATAGCAAATGTCACTCCAATCTTCAAAAAGGGAAAGAAGGAGGAACCACGTAATTATAGACCGGTCAGCCTCACCTCCATCCCAGGAAAAGTGATGGAACAATTTGTCCTGGATGCTGTCTCCAGGCACATCAAGGACAGGAGGGTCATTAGAGACAGTCAGCATGGCTTCACCAAAGGGAAAGTTGTGCTTGACCAACCTGATATCCTTTTATGAGGGCATAACCAGATGGATGGATGATGGCAGAGTGGTGGATGTGGTCTATCTTGACTTGGGGAAGGCATTTGACATGGTCTCACACAGCATCCTCACAGCCAAACTGAGGCAGTGTGGTCTGGATAACCAGGTAGTGAGGTGGATGGTGAACTGGCTACAGGATAGAAGCCAGAGAGTGGTGGTCAATGGGACAGAGTCTGGTTGGAGGCCTGTATCTAGTGGACCAGTCCTATTGAATCTATTCAGTGATGTCATTTCTGGGATCCTCGGTTCAATAAGGACACAGAGCTGCTGAAGGGAGTCCAGCTCAGAGCCACAAAAATAATGAAGGAAGTGGAACACTTCCCTTATGAAGAAAGTCTGAGGGAGCTGTGTCACTTTGGCTTGGAGAAGAGGAGACTGAGTGGTGACCTCGCTAATGTACATAAATATGTGAGGGATGGGTGTCGGGAGGATGGAGCCAGGGTCTGCTCAGTGTCATCTAATGACAGGACAAAGGGGCAGTGGGTGTGAGCTGGAACACAGGAGGTTCCACATCAATCTGAGAAGGAACTTCTTCACAGTGAGGGTGACAGAGCTCTATAAGGGGCTGCCCAGGGAGGTTGTGGAGTCTCCTTCTCTGGAGACATTTAAAATCCATATGGATGTGTTCCTGTGTGACTTGGTCTAGGGGATCCTGCTGTGTCAGGGGGATTGGACTGGATGATCTTTCAAGGTCCCTTCCAATCCCTAATATTCTGTGATTCTGAGGTTGGCACTCTTATGGCTGTCAGAATCATAGAATTTTTCAGGTTGGAAAAGATTCCTGGGATTGTCAAGTCCAACCAGCATCCGTCTACAAGGGTCACCCCTAAACCAGACCCCCCAACACCACATCTAGGTAACTTTTAAACTCATCCAGGGATGGGGACTCAGCCACGACCCTGGGAGCCCATTCCACTGCCTGATCACTCTTTCTGTGAAGAATTGCTTTCTGATGTCCCATCTAAACCTCCCCTGTTGGAGCTTGAAACCATTCACTCAGGTTCTGTCACTATTTCCCTGTGAGAAGAGACTGCTGATCTCTACAATGTCCTTTCAGGTAGTTGTAGAGAGTGATGAGGTCTCCCCTCAGCCTCCAATCCCTAATGATTCTATGATTGTATGATTCAATCCACAGCAGGATTGACTCATAATAAATCTTAATTGACTCATAATTATTTGACTCAATAATAATAATCTTTTAAAAAACCCTAACTTTTTAATGAATAGCTGAGATGTGAAATGTAAATAAAAACACTATTATAAATCCAAATTACAGAAATACTGCAATACAGTTGAAATTAAGGAGGGTGAGGGATGACCCTGTTAATGTTGATAAACATGTGAAAGGTGGGTGTCAGGAGGATGGAGCCAGGCTCTGCTCAGTGGCATCTAATGACAAGACAAGTGAGCCGGAACAGAGGAGGTTCCGCATCAGTGTGAGAAGGACCTTCTTCCCAGTGAGTGTGATGGAGCACTGGAAGGGGCTGTCCAGGGGGGTTGTGGAGTCTCTTTCACTGGAGACATTTTAAACCCACCTGGCCGTGTTCCTGTGCAACTTGATTTAGAGGATCCTGCTGTGTCAGGGGGATTGGACTGGATGATCTGCCGGTGTCCCTTCCCATCCCTAATGTTCTGTGAGTCTGTAAAATATGTCGCAGTAAGACAATCACTAAACTAAAAGTAGATCTTTCAAGAGGAGGCTTCTGGTGTTTTACACAGTATGTCTGCAGTACAGAAGATTCTATTTGAAAATCTAAGTTAGTGTAAAATTATATTCTTTATAAACCTGTGGATATTATATGTACATGCATTTATATATATGAATTTATAGACTGTTAATAGGCTTCTAATAGATTCAGCTTGTGGGAGAAAATAAAATCTATGATTT
>VXBP01009319.1:59017-107176 GCA_013400115.1 Rhinopomastus cyanomelas | reverse complement strand
GACTGGATGATCTTTAAGGTCTTTTCCAACCTTCTTATTGCAGTGATACTGTGATACTGTGAAGCTCTTTGTCAGATTGATGTGGAGCCTCCTATACTCGAGTTTACAACCATTGCCCCTCGTCCTATCACTAGATAACACTGAGAAGAGCTCAACTACATATTCTTGAAACCCACCCTTCAAATGTTTATAGACAATAATGAGATCACCCCTCAGTCTCCTTGTCTCCAAGCTAAAGAGACCCAGCTCCCTCAGCCTCTCCTCATAAGGGAGGTGCTTCACCTCCTTCATCATCCTTGTTGCCCTACACTGGACTCCCTCCAACAGCTCCACATCCCTCTTGAACTGAGGAGCCCAGAACTGGACACAATACTCCAGATATGGTCTCACCAGGGCAGAGTAGAGGGGGAGAAGAATCTCCCTTGATCTGCTAACCACCCCTCTTCTGATCCAGCTTGGATCCACCCTCTTGGCCACAAGAGCACACTGCTGGCTCATAGTCATCCTGCTGTCCACCAGGACCCCCAGATTGCTCTGTTTCCTACACCACACACCGACTGGTCAGTCCCCAGCCTATACTGGTACCTAGGGTTGTTCTTGCCCAGATGCAAGACTCTACACTTACTCTTGTTATGCTTCATTACATTTCTCCCTGCCCAGTCTGTCCAGATCTCACTGAATGGCAGCACAGTCTGCAGGGGCGTCGGCGCCACCACCCAGCTTTGTGTCGTCAGCAAACTTGCTGACAGTGCATGCCAATCCCTCATCCAAGTCATCAATGAATAGACTGAACAGGACTGGTCCCAGCACTGATCCCTGGGGCACTCCACTAGATACAGGCCTCCAACTAGACTCTGTCCCATTGACCACCACTCTCTGACTTCTACCCTGTAGCCAGTTCATAATCAACCTCACTACCTNTCAACTTATCCCTAACCCAGTCCTCATCAACCAAGGCAGGCTCCTCTCTTGCCTCAACCTCCTCTGCAGTCTGGAGCTTAATATCAAGACAACTCCCAGAAGTATAGACAGAGGCAAAGAAAGTGTTGAGTATCTCTGCCTTCTCTGCATCCTCTGTCTCCAGGGCACCGACCTCATTCAGCAGGAGGCCTATGTTGCCTCTAGTTTTACTTTTACTTGCTATATATTTGAAGAAGCCCTTTCTGTTGCCTTTGACCTCTCGTGCAAAGTTTAATTCCAAGCAGGCCTTGGCTTTTCTAGTTGTATCCCTACACTCTCTTACCAGAGCCTTATAATTGCCCCAAGTGTCCATCCCCTCCTTCCATGACCTATAGGCTTTCTTCTTCTTCATCAGTTTGTCTAGCAGCTCCCTGTTTAACCACACAGGTCTTCTGGCCCCCTTCCTTGACTTATTTCTTGTTGGAATGCTCTTTTCTTGTGCTGCAAGAAAGCAGTCTTTGAATGTTTGCCAGCTATCCTGAGCTCCCTTTACCTGCCAGTACCCTGTCCCATGGGATGTCCCCTAGCAATTGCTTGAAAAGGCCAAAGTTGGCCCTCCTGAAGTCCGGAGTTGTGGTTCTGCTAGCTGTTCTGTTCCTACCACATGAGACCCTGAACTCCACCATCTCGTGGTCGCTGCAAGCAAGGCAACCCTCAACCTTCACTGTTTCAACCAGACCCGCCTTGTTGGTGAGTTCTTTAATGTCCTTTTTTTCAGTCTCAGCATTTTGTGTTATCCTTTTTTTCTCCCTGTCCTTTCACTTGCTATTGATTAGGCTAGTTTTCCTTTGCATTTATATTAACTTATTTAATTGCCTAGAATGAGACTAGTATTTTTTTGTTTGGTCTCCTCCTAAGTCTCTGATTTACTTCTGACATGAATGCAAATAGTCAGATGCTCGTGAGCTATTGCCTTTGCTTTTAGTTTTCTTGATCTTTTATCTAAATTCCTTTAGCTTGGCCTAAACGCTTTCTCTTGCTTGCTTTATTTTCTTCGCTTCCCTCTAGCCTCCACACACCAGTTTCACTCCCTTGCAACTGTCCTTGTTATCTGCACACTTTTTTTTCCTTGCTTTCTATCCCTTTATTTCTGTGAGTGTTTCTTTGCATAGAAGACACAGGGCTAACCTCACCAACCAACTGTTCATCAGTAATGCAGCAACTCACTTTGCAAGGGACCATGAAAGAGCAGAGTTCTGAGTTAAGTGTTCTGAAAGGACTGGGGGAAAGAAATCTGGGATGAGAGATCATGGTGAGGACACAAATTAAAGCAGAAGAGGGGGAGAGGAGGCAATCCAGAGTAACTATAGGAAAAGACAAAACAGGTGTTGATGGGTGCCTGGTTGGCTCAGTTGGTAGAACATGGGACTCTGAATTCCTGGGGTCATGGGTTTGAGCCTCATGTAGGACATCTTCAGACAGTACTGTAGGCTTACCCTACTCCAGCAGTGGGGGTTGGACTTAGATGATCTTTTGAGGTCCCTTTCAACCTCTAACACTCTGTGATGATTCTGTGATGAGGAGAAAAAGAGGAAGAGGGTAGCGTTCTGGATAAATCCAATGTGGTGAAAAACTGGTAGGAAATAAGGTAGAAAAAAGAGAGTTTTTAGATCCCACTACAAAATTTTGTTCCTTCTGCTTCTCATCATTAGCACTAACTCATTGCCGGGGCGAACAAGGATATGCAGGAATTTTGCTCAGACTTGGCATGGGCTTTTGGGTGGCTTTTTTTCCATCCCAATTCATTTATTTATTTTCCATGGGACTGCAGTTGCTCCGTGTTAACAGACAACCATTCTGTAAGGTCATCTCACTGTGTTCTCAGAAATTGCAGAATGTTGCATAGATCTCGTAATTATTCAGTGGCTGTAGTTACTTTTGAGGTGGTGTTGCTTTGCATCAGTTTATTTAAAATGCTATGAAGTACATGGTGAAAATATTGGCGAGCACGATGAAGCACTGAAGTAACAGAAACGGTAGTAGGATCGTGATTCACGGTATTTTTATAGTTATTTTATTCAGCATGGTTTCTCTAGCTCTGTCTTCAAAACTCAATGCAGAACATTTTTAGAGACACAAGAAGCGCATACTAGTTTTCCACTTTATTTGTTTTTGTGATAGAAATTAAAGTTTACTTGTGCAATGGAATAGAACTTATTCCATTAAGATACAGAAAAATACTTGATCGCAGTGCTTTGAGGGTGTTGTAAAAACATAACAGGAAAGGTAACTTTTTGGAACAGTTAATGTTACTATTTTATATTACTGCTATTTCAGTTCTACCTCAGAGTCTCTGCAAACATGGTGAAACCTCACTGTGTCAGATTCTGCACAAATACGCACGAAAATACCATCTTTGTCACAGAGAATTTGTTATTCAAATAGGAGAATAGGAACAGAAGGAAATAAGCAAAATAGGAACTGACCTGTTTTTGCTAGAATAAGTTGGAAAGTCAATAGTAGAGGAAAAAGTCAGACAAAAGCTCCTGTGAGAAAGAATGTGGGAACCCAGACTGAGGTCTAGTAGGAGCACACAGGTGTCTAGGTCTCCGGATGCAGAGTGCCAGAGCCTGGCACTGCTAGCAGAGTGTGACAGAGATAACACCTGTGTCCGGTGTGACCTAGTGGCTGAACTAAAAGAGGATGAAAGCCTGATGATAATAAGGGAGTGCGAGAGGGACACAGACTGGTGGAGTTGGGCCCTACCTTGAGGATGTCCTTGGGGTTGGAGCAGCAGCTGGAGGATCCATAAAAAAGAGATGATCCTGCCCTCCCTCGCCACGAGGTAAGAGGAGAAGACCTAAGAGATGTGGGGAAATGGAAATAAGTCCCTTCTCGGAAAGGCAGGTGAATCTCCTTCTGGCCTCCCTCCCCTTGCCAGCAGTCCTTGCACAGCAGGTATTTGGCTCTGGAGACTGAGGGACAAACAAATGATCATGGAGATGAAGGCCTATCAGGAGAGTCACCCAAGGCGAATTGGTCTCCCCCATGCATTAAGACTATGGAGCAAAGCTAGAGATGGGTAGATTTAGACTGAATGTGAGATATTGCTAGAGAACCCTCTGTTCAGCCATCAGACTACTATCTATTACTGCTAATCCAGACAGCTAACGATGATGTTATGGAGAGAAATCTGAAAACAATAAAAATGGCTCTGGGGAAACTGCTTGGAGGCTCAGGAGTCCAGGTGGTTTTCTCAATTCCTTCAGTGGCAGGGAAGAATGCAGAAAGAAGAGGGAAGACCCACCTGGTTAACATGTGGCTGAGAAGATGATGCCACTAACAGAACTTTGGGGCTTTTGAACACAGCTGCCCAGAGAGTTGGTGGAGTCACCATCTCTGGAGGTATGTAAAAAAAACAATTACAGATCTCTTCCAGCCATAACGATCCTATGATTCTATGCGTGTCTCCTTAAACCTGTCTCGTCCAATCCCTGGACCACATCTCTTCTTCCCACTGTTGGTTGTTTTTCCATCTCTGAAACGTCATGATTTTTTATGCTTGATTCACAACATTCTCTTCTTTGTGTCTGTAAAATTGGTTATTGTATTCCTTGATTTTGTGAAGTTGTTTTACAGCTTCCAACCCGTATAATGCACTCCCCTGCTAATGCTCCTTCTAGACTCCTTGACACTGTATGCATAGACAGTGCTTGATGAGACAGGTCCTGCGGGAACTGATGGATGAAGCTGCTAGGCCACTATCCATAATTTTTGAGAAATCTAGTGAAATTCCCACCAACTGGAAAAGGGGAAACATAACCCCCATTTTTAAAAAGGGTGAAAAGGATGACCCAGGGAACTGTAGGCCAGTCAGTCTCAACTCTGTGCCTGGCGAGATCATTGAGCAGATCTTCCTGGAAACTCTGGTAAGGCCCATGGGAAATAGGAAGGCAATTGGTGAACAGCTTATGTGGAGTACTGCATTCAGTTCTGGAGTCCTCCATATAAGAAGGTCATGGAACTGTTGGAGTGTGCGCAAAGGAGGTTAACAGGGATTATCAGAGAGAGGGTTGGAGCACCTCTCCTATGAAGACAGTGTGAGGGAATTGGGGCTGTTCAGCCCAGAGAAGAGAAGGCTCAAGAGGACTTATAGCAGCCTTGCAGTACCTGAAGGGGGCTACAGGGAAGCTGGAGAGGGACTTTTTACAAGGTATTCTAGTGATAAGACAAGTGAGAATGGTTTCAAATGGAAAGTGGGTAGATTTAGATTGGATCTTTGGAAGAAGTTCCTCACTATGAGGGTGGCGAGGTACTAGAACAGGTTGCCTAGCGAGGTTGCGGGTGCCGTCTCCCTGGAGGTGATCAAGACCAGGTCTAGAGAGAAATGTCCCTGCTTGTGGCAGTGGGGTTGAAACTGGATGATTTCTGAGGTTGCTTACAACCTAAGCTATTCTGTAGAATAAGTAAGATTTACTTCTTCTATGGATTCTGCCACCTGCAGCAATAAAATTGATTTCACAGAACCATTCTTATCCTAAAACTGAGTACAAAATATGTGAACTGAGAATCACTGTGATGAGCTTGCTCTGTTGACAGTGGACAGAAATAGAAATACTAGAAGAAATAAAGGGCGAGTGTCAGGAGGATGGTGCCAGGGTCTTTCTTTTCAGTTAGGACAGGGGGCAATGGGTGCAAGCTAGAGCATAGGAGGTTCCACATAACCATACAAAAAAACCTTTTTACTGTGAGGATGACAGAGCACTGGAACACGCTGCCCAGAGATGTTATGGAGTCTCCTTCTCTAGAGACATCCAAAACCTGCCTGAGTGTGTTCCTGTGTGACCTACTATAGGTGATCCTGCCCTGGCAGAGGTGTTCGACTAGATGATCTTTCAAGGTCTCTTCCACCCCCAACATTCTGTGGTTCTGTGGTCTTATTAATATGCAATTTTGTCTCAGTAATTTGGGGTGGGGGAGGGAGAGGTCGTTTGTGGTTGTTTTCTATCAACAGAAGGACTGGAGGAGTCTTGTAAGGAAAGCGCAAAGCAAAAATCAGAAACAAGGAATGCAAAGTAATTGTTCTAAACTAGCAAAATAGCCAACGAATAGCCAAGAAAACACCATCTGCCCTAAAGTAGAAATAAACAGTTGTACAGTAGAGTTTGCATATTAAGCTTTTGAAGAGTTATTTATTAATCCACGTTAATAATATGTAAGAATTGGTTCTCATTATTCCTTGGGATCTTGTTTATATAGCACGACTGGAAATAAAACCGCATGGCTCAGCTCACGTGCAAATACCATTGCGGTAGCGCCACTCACCAAATGTCTGCACGCTGCATATACACAAAGTGTGTGAGCACATAACGTGTGTTTGCTACTGCCCAGTGGTCCCTTGTGGACAGAATGTCAGATCTATTTATGTATTTCATTAGGTATTGCCCTGTTAGCCTAGTGCTAGCTTGGAAAAAGTATATACCCCTACGCTGTTGTTACAGAAGGAATATTTCCACCATGTAAGCAAAAAGATGCCCTGTGCTTTTGTAAATGAAGGTTGTGAGCCCTGTTCTCCAAGCCACATGCATAGAGCTATCTGTGGCTATGTATGTATGTATTCAGGCATCTGCTTGTATGTGCTGGAAAGCTTTTTCTCCCAAAGAAAGTCTTTGTTCTGTTTTTATTTCTATAAAATTACTAATGTTCCCAGGAATTCATAAGAATACACAAACCTGAACCACTTCACCTACTCTGAGATATGACAAGCATATTTTCAAGTGTATGGTTCTCCTACAGCTGCTGTACAAAAGATCATATTTATAAAGCCGATCTCTTATCTGAAGGAGTAGCTTCATTATTCTACTTCATTGCCTGATAGCCCTGACTCTGAGAGCTGTGTGAATGGTAACCACAAAGCTGTTCCATTATTTAACTCTAAGCTGCTCTCCATGACTCTCTCTGGGTGGATTTCATCATTTTCCTCCATGTAGGATTTTTTAGTTTGTTCATATTTGAAGAGAAAAATAAAGAGGTATAGGGAATAAAAAAAAAACTTGGTAAGGCAAATTTTACCAGTCTTGGAGCCCCTGCAAAGCCATTCATTTGGTGCCCTTGATTATGGTAAAGGTGAAAGTTACCACTTTCATTCTTTTTTTCCTTAAAGGTGCTTTGTTTTGAGTGAGAACAATGATAAAAGTCAACACTGGCTTTCAGGTTTAGGCTGTATGGGCTGAAATTTTGACCATTTCATTTTATATGAAATTATTTGAAGTTCTTAGTTTTCATGGCTGGGCAGACACAAGTGTTTACAGGGCATACACAAATGATGTTTGTTATTTCTTCAAACACATTAATAATCTGCATTTCTGTGTGGCTTCTAGGAAAAGGCAGTTTAAATCTGGCTGTTTGCTTCTGAGGTGAAAATAAGACCTGACTCTAAGGTAAAAGTACATTCTCGTAACGTTAAGGTGACTTTGAAGTGATACATATTTTATTGTATGAGGAACCATGTTTCTATACATGATCCATACATCTACTGTCATTATACAAATTAACAAGTGGGCACATTGTTATTTGGGCTTTACAAGTTAAAGCATTAAAGACAGCACCTCCTCAAGCACTCTAACATTTAGAGATGGAAGCTTCTCGTATCCGTACTTGGGTTGTTTTTTCTTGGGTTTTTTGTGGGTTAGGGTGTGTTAATTAGAAGTAGCCTTATTCTGCTTCAAGGTGTTGAATAACCTTCACGAAATTGGTTGTATGACCTGATTTATGATACTTACTAGTTGTGGATTGAAATCTGTATTTTCTGGGGGAAGAAAGGGTCAATGACCTTTCTTACTAGTAATTCATGATAGTCAGTGATATGCCTTTCTCACCAGCAGTGCCAAGGCCAGGGTGGGACTCCATCCCATACTGCAGCACTGGCTGCAGGACTCCCTTTACGCTGGTTTAAACTGTGGCTGCTTCCATGTTTACTGGTGCAGTGCTTTCCACATGCCGTTAAGCCATTCACTCTCTGGAGAGATGGCAAATCTTCACTAGTGTAGGTAATTTTCCAGTAATTGCCAACCTTTGATTACTTGAGTTTTAATTCAGAAATTTCTTTTCCTACAACCCTAGTGCAGTTGGTTAAAGATATCACTATAACTCTTCAGCCCATGGCACCCTTTCCTAGACTTGGCAGTCACGTTTGTGAAGGGCAGTAGTAGTCCAAGACTGCTTCTTTTAATAACGACAAAAGCATTTGTCCAACTATCAGCAGTTCAACAACTTTCCTGCTGCCCAGTGGCAGTGTGACAAGGCAAATCTCCTTCATCTGTTGGCTCCAATCTCATTGGTGCTACTGGGACAGAGATGATTTTTGCCCATGGTGGTGCTGCTGTGGAGGAAAACCACAGATTTTTGCCGTCTTAGAGGCACCCATTCAATTAGTTAACACGTAGAGGAATAAGTAGCTGTGTGGCACAATTGCCATGGAGATTTTCCAGGCCAGAGCATCACAGGATGGACTCAGGGAATTGTAAACGCAGACCTGCCATGATAATTCCCTTACATTTGTCAGCCTCTAGGCACATTGAAATAGTAATATGAAAGAATAATACTGACTGTGGACTCTTTTGTTCCCATACACTTCCTGCAGAAAACATCTGCTTTTGCTTAAATTACAGTTTTGTCAGTGAATAATCATTTTGTGTGTTGCTAATCTCTTGGAATATAAAGAGATTTCCTTTGCATGTGCACTAAGTGAAATGAGTTGAGGTGAAAATTGCCTCTTTAAAAGTTGTTTTGCGTTGTTTAAAAAATGCCACCGAGACTTCAAAATACTTTATTTATCATACAGCAGGGTTCTTTAAGTAAGTGATAGTCCTTTTCCCTGCACTGGACTGCATATACACTTAAATAAGTGCTTAGGTCTTTTACAGGAGTGGTAGGGATGAGATATCAGGAGGGATGTTTTAATCTATTTCAACTATAACTGCCTAAAAATCTGATAAATCATGCTTTCTAGAGAAGATAATTTAAAAAAGTAATTGAAAATAAATTACGACTCAATATTTTTCCTGGATGCTTCGGCATGCTTAAATGCCTAAGAGCCTCTTAAGCCTTGGAGCTTTCATCCTCTGAGACAATGTTGAGGTGGTTGGTGTCCACAATTTGCTGTAGCTGGAGAAGGGAATTCGATGGACTGGAATCTCTTCTGTAATTAATACTGCAAAATCACATTAACTTTACCTGCTTATCCAGTCTTCAGTGTCATCAAAAATGGGTGAAAATCCATGTTCTCACCCAGACTAAAGAGGCTGCATGTGTAAAGGCCTGTACACTGTTGCTTTTAAGCTTGACATTGCCTTTAGGGTACATAAGAAAGATGTTGATAATAAGGAAATTTTTGGGCGGAGTGAATTTCCCCAAGTTAGTGGACTACTCCCACACGAATATGGCTATGCAGTTTATGCTGAAAGGTGCTCAGTGGCTGCCAAAGGCAGTCACAGACCTTGCTAAAACCAATGAGTGTGCCAAGTGATAATTTAGACTCATCAAAAGAGTTTAGTAGTCCTAGGAGACTCTCCAGGAGCAGAGCTTAGTAACAAGCTCTGTTTAGGCTTCTGGATTATAGCAAAAGTTTAATAAAAACTCTTAATGCTCAATTTAAAACACCTGGTCTGGGAATGTAACATTTGGCAAGTGTTTTATAATTGTCACAAAGGATATGATCCAGCACATGGCTGAGTCAAGGGGGCAATTTTATTGACTTCAATGGGTATTGGATGAAGCCCAGATTTATGAGCTAACATTGATCTGTGCTTCAGTCAGTGAAGTTTAAAACTGATATCTGCTTTAAAAAAAAACCAAACAACAATCTTGGAATGGTTTCCTTATTTTGGAATAATCTTCAAATTAGCTGGAGTTGTTTAACATTGTACTCATAAACTTAATAGAAAATGGCATCAGTCTGTACAATGTGGTATTTCATCCTGGCATGGAAAATACATTTTGCTGTAAACTAAGTACAGACCTATTAGGAAAGAATTATTTAAGAAGTCAGAGGGAGTTGAAATATAAAGACATAGATTAAAAAAAAATCACTAGAGAAATACTGGATCTGTTAATATTTTTTATATGAAAAGTAATAGTGTGAATTTAAACAGTAACTCTACAGAATGAAACTTGTAAAAGAACTTTTCAATGACTGCACCAATATTACGTCACTACTACGCTGTGTTTAAAAAAGCCTGTATGCTGTTGCCTTCTTTGCTTCTGCTGGACCTTTTTACTCCTGTATCTGACATAGCTTGGATCACCACTTTACCACGTCGGAAATCAAACTCTGTGAAGGGTTCTAGTATTCTGTGAACAGTGTTTTATTAGGCTGTGCATCTTTTCCTGTGCTGAGATGTTTTAAGGACTAGATGCAGAAATCTCAGGAAGCTAGGCATTAGTTGTTGTGTATCTTCTGAACTCCCTAAAATGAAAAGAAAAACATCCATTGATGACTGTATCCATAAAACTCTATGGTTGTGCTGTTAAAATGAATTTTTTTTTCAGTTTGAGTAGTGTGATTAGAACTGGAAAACAGGTTTCCTTCCAAAGCGGCATCCTCATTTGTTTCCCGTGCCATGTTTCTGTAGTACGGTCTTGTACTGTATGTGCTGCAGTACTCGCATTTGTTTAGCAACAAGAAGAATCCTGCTCCATCCAACATCCATTTCCAGACATAACTTCTCTTCCAGAACTGGAGAATCAGAGGAATGCCCCAATCAAAAAACGTGATACTACTTCATTAGAGTTTGTTGCTTGAAGAGGAGGCGCTGAATTTTACCGATTGCTTGTTATACGTTCTGTGAGTGATCTCAATTGTACGTTAATTTTTTATTGGGCGCTAATTATTTATTTATTTATTTTCAGATGTAGTCATCTGCAATCAAATTTTTTCCCTTCAGTTTCTATATTTGGAATCTGCTGATAGTTACTGGAAGCTGTTTGGGGATTGGAATACTCAGCACTATTGTATTGCGATCAATAATTAAATTTAGTGCTGACATGCATCTCGTTTATGCAGTAGCCTCTGACAATCCATCTTGCAAAATTAATCCTTTCCAATTTATTTAATAGGAGAGCTGAACAATAAAATAATTCAGATGAGTACCAATGCAGGATTATTTCTGGTCAATATTGCTTTATTATAAATTGCATCCACATGCTTATTAGTAAATTAACTGTCAAACTGGAAAACAGCTCTTTTTTTGTTTAAAGGTAATTATTGGTACTGAAGACAAGAAGACACTTAACCTTGCTGTGCAGTTGTCCTTACCACAGTGTTTTTATTCTAGGCTATAACTACCCATCAAAGGTGCAGAGGGAAAAGCAGAGATATTAAATGGATGGAATATTAACTCTTCAAAAGCTGTGTTCATTCAAAGCTATTAAAGTCCTCTGTATTTTTTTATCAATAAAAATTTCTTTAGGATTTTTTTCCCGTACATCTAAAAATATAGCTAACATTATGGAAAAGGAAAATAAAATAAGAAGGAAGGTTGGAGACTCTAAGAAAATCATAAAAAATGTCAGTTTAAGGGAAAAGAAATGTATGCATTTTAAAGGAAATGAGATGTATATAAGGGAACGTTAAAAGAAACTGGATGCTTGGTGTAGCTTACTCTGTTTATTCCAGCTTAAGAAATTTCATCATGCTTAGTAGAGCTTTTGTAAAAGCTGCTTCCTTCCAAGGATAAATGGGCTTTTGGATTTGTGACTTCTGTTTTCAGTGTTGTTGAATGACAGCCATTTGGATTTCTATAATTATTCCCTAAATCCATTTGGAATCTGCAGAAATCTCCAGAGCCAAGTAGACTAGAACAGGTAGAACAATAATTTTATTCTATTTCATCTAATGATTTATTTTAAGTGAAAGGTATCAGAGTTTACTCTGCGCCTGTGTGACGTTCTGGGACCTGGTTTGTATTGGTCTGGGACCTGCCTGACCATAAGCTACCGCTGGCTGTGCACCGCGCACATGGGGTGCCTGTTCTCTCTCGCGAAGCTTTGGGAGCTTACCAGCAACTTGGCTTCTGCAGCTTTATCCTCCTCTGTGCTCTGGTGGGACAGTCAGACTCATGCTGCTCATACAATGAGCAGCACTGAAGATACATTTGTTCAAATTGGAATATATGCTTTTAGGCTGGGAAAAAATGAGATTTGCTCTATTTTTGTTTACACTAGACAATACCTGTCAAAGATGAGAGAGGATATGAGGGGAGGAAAATACTCAATTACATGTAAAATATTCAGGCAATGTCTGGCAAGCGCCTAGGAAAGTAAAATCTATATTTGCATGCTGTATTAAACATGTAGCAAAATATTGAAGAGGCAGCTTATATTGTATGTATTTAGTAATATATTCCATTATGCAACAACTTGACTGCAGTCATTCTTAGGTTGGCAGTTACATAATTTTCTGGATGAAAAAAAAAAAAGCCTACCAACAACCCCAAAATGCTTTTACCTTAAAGAATGCTTTGAAAAGAAACTAAGATGATTCCTTTCTTTATTAATTCCAGCCTAAGCAGATCAATGCAGAGCTAGCCAGTAGAGGAACGTGGGAAGGCAGACTTAGCGACTGTGCTGCAGCAGATGAGCAGAGTGCGCGGTAATCTGTGCACAAAGGACAACACAAGAGGAGTGTGTACAAGCATGGTGGGCCCTTCAGTTAGTGTAGGGAAAAAACCCTGCAGGATATTATATCAAAGCTAAAGAAGGATGTACAAAAGTGGGTCACTGCACTACTATTCTTACTCGTTCTGTTCTTGTACATGTAAAAAGAAGCAAGATGGTATATATGCAGATGACTATGGAGGGCAAGTGTAGAGGTTAATGTATATAGTTCTGCCCTGGATTTCACAACAGCTCCAACAATCATGCAGCCTGTAGTGGTAAAAACAGATCTTTCTGTCAACCACACCTAAAACGAAATGCGGATTTGTGTTCTTCGTGGCCAGTGTCGTTCTGATAAATAAAGTACATGATGGTTTGAGGTGAACTTAAAAAGAATTTTCATTTCTTGTGAAGGCAAAAAGGCCCTCTCTTTGGGCTTTATTTATCTAGTTGCACTTGCAATCACTAAATTGCTGTCTGTTTCATAAGAATGTCCAATACTCAGGTAGCACAATCTGCATTTAAGTGTAAGTATATGGCCTTGTACTACATGCAGTGGCCATTTTGGTCACCGTGGTTTGGAGCTTTTCTGTCTGGTGCTGTTTTGTGTAGAATGGTTAGCTTTTTTAAAGTATCTGGGAGTACACAGTTGTGATACGCTTCTGCTTTGTCATCCTGAGTGTGAGCTTGGGCAACTTGGTCAATACTGTGCGTGGACAGAGAGTTAGGTTTTATAAACACTTTTGTGCTCTGCCACAGTAGAGCTTGAAAATAAAATGAGTCCAAATGTAGATGTTTAGTAATAAGACACAGAAATGAAGTAGAATTCCCTTATAGCTATAAAGATGCCACACTGTGACTAGAAGATATCCCTTAGGAGGTCATTTCAAAGGGGCAAAATTATGCACGTGAGTTCTGGGAAACTCTTTTTGCTTCCAGTGAAATCAATCAGTGCAGGAGAGGGCCCTGACTGATGGATAGACATTTCCTTTTATTGAGCTAAATAATTTCCTAATAAGAGTTGAAGAAATGCTGTTGTTAACCACAAGGAAAAAAGGTTTATTAAGCAGGTGAACAAGAATGTGGTGATCTACAACCCTAAATAGTTGTTTGGAACTGGTCTGCTGCAAACATTTTAACCACAAGTGAGACGTGTTGTGTGTCCAACTGAATTTCTTAAAAAAGTAAAAGTACTTTTATATCTGAATCAGTTTATGTCAATTAACATGGGCTTACTGCATAGCTGTTCCGCACTTTCTCTTACCTACATTTTCCCTTGCAATCAATACACTGAAAGTATATCGCCACTCATTAGGTAATTGTCTGTTCACTTTTTTCAAACAGTTACTATGCAGACTACTCTGAGCTGCAGGGCTATGTATTATTTACAAGTTTATCTGGAAAGCTACAGTGAAAGATGGTAAAATTATTTTCAGAAGGTTAACAGTGAGCACGAGAAATATATCTTAATTGGAATCAGCTATTTTATTTTACATGTATATTTTTAAAGCTGCCATTCATGGTTTTTATATGAAGAGTATTTTTGGCTTTCAACCAAAGAATCGAAGACTAAAATTTTCCTCACCTTAACTGTGAAGCTAATTTAAAAATATTATTAGTGGTGAATGTGATTTTAGTCAGGAAATCAAGATGTGAATTTTTGAACATGTTTCTCCAAAGGTGCACTTCTCAAATTATTACTGTGAAAGTAATTTATGTCAGCCAAACACCCTTCCCACATATTGTTAACAGGAGTCTGCACTCCAACTCATTTAACAGCTTTTTAATTCAGTAGTTATTCCATTTTAATAGAGCCATTTCTTCATCATTCTGCATTTAGTGATAAATGGTGCCAGAACATATGATAAATTAAACCACAAAGAAGTGTGTTAAAGTAATCTAAAGGGTTTAACTTGAAAGGAAGAAGAACCTAGTTTGCTCAGCATAGCTGTCGGAGAGTTCATATGGAGAAAAACACTTCCTCTCAATGCTAGACTGTGAAATACATTTGAAAGTAAAGTTTTAAACTGTAAGTGTCTTTAGAACTTCATCCTGGCTGTAGCGACCAAATGGCACAATTCCACAAAAGCATAGTGGTCCCATCAGGCTGAAAAAAACACTCTAAAAGTGTCATTAGCTACTTTCTCTGCTATGAATTTTAAACATTAACAGTTTAAAAAGTGGATATTAAGAAAATCTCAGAAATCCCACACCCAGTTTATTTTAATGAGCAGACAGCAAGACCTATCCCAAAAGTTATGCAAACTGTGAAGATCACTTCTGTTTAATACCTGCAGTTCAAATATTTTTGCTTCTGCGTGTTTTTTGATGTTGTTTCTCTTGGGTGTTTTTGGTTTTTGCTCTAATGAACAGACCGGGTCACTCAGGCATATACAATGGCTGGTGAGCTCTTGTGCTGCAGCTGAGCAGTATGTTTTTAACATGAACCTGTTTGCCTTCGTAGATCACAGACAGCTCTGCTTTGCCTTCTGCGTTTCACAGGATCATGCACCATGTTGTAAAGTAGGTCATTGGTTACAAGATGCATTGCATGTTCTGCCTTCTCCTCCTGGCATTTCTGTAACTCAGCCTTCTGAGTCCTGCTTGATAATGGTGAAAGTAAATTTGGTGACGAGTGCTTAGGTAAGTGACACTGAAGGAGGAAACTATTTCAAATAGGTTTGAATATGTCTATTCAGAACGGAAGAAAACATTACGGAGATCCATGCTGTGGTCTGTGTGAATCTGAGATCTTAGCTCCACTTCTAGTGAAGGTTTCTATGTTGTTGTTTCTTTAACAGCTGCACACCCAAGTAAGCAAGTATGAAACTGAGGTCCAAACAATCATCACACAGGTGACGTATTTTCAAGGAGAAGGAGTTACAGGCTGAAAATTATTGAATGACTAGCTCAGTTTATTAAATATATTTGAAAATGAACACCTTTAAGGCAGAAATCTTGAAGCTGTTCTAAGTATTTAAAAAATTATTTTAAACCAGACATGACTTAAGCATAATTGTGTGCACTGTGCTTTTTTACTTAATATGTGCTGTCCGGGTAGTATATTTTTAACAGCTTCTTTTAAAACAAGGTCTCTCTCTGAAAGACTTGTTGGCAAAGTGAGTAACCAAGTTGACTTAAGAAATGATTTTGTGCTCTTGCGGGCAAACTTCTAGAAGATTGAAGTGGCCTCCTGACAGCCTTGCTGTTTAAAAAAACCAATGAGATAATAGGCAAGGATAATTTTTTGTTCTTCGAAATGTTTAGGGAGTGCATTTTCCTCTTCAAAACTTGGTGGGATATTTTTATGGAGTTGGGGGTTAAGAAAACATTCTAGTCCGTTGCTGTCTTCAGCACCGTATTGTGGTTCCTTAGGAGCAAGTTAATGGATCACTGCAATAACGGTGAAGTGTGTTCAGCTGTAAGGACTCGAGCTTCTGTCGTTAAGCTGGAGCGTATGAATTGCAAGGCTCTGGCTCCAGCTCTGTAAACAGATGTTTTTTGTGGGTGGTCCTGTGATGGAATATTTAGCAGCAGTTAATTTCACCTGTAACAAGCAATGGCTTTATCGAAGATAGTCACAACGCTTTATATTTGAATGTCTTCGTGTCGTGCTTCAAGTTAAAAGGTTGTTTATGTTTTAAAAGGATTATGAAAGGTATGTATCTAAGTGTTTTTCAGTCAGTGGTCTTCTGGGATAAAATAGGCCTGTTGTAAAGAGAGGACATAAAGGGCAGGTGCCTTCTTGTTAACCTGGCTTTTGCTCTAAAATGAAGAAACGTTTTGAATTGTCAGTCCTGTTTGCAAAACGCTCTGTGTGAACAGCTCAGGCGCTCAGATTTTCAAACCCGCCCACACTAAGTTCAGTCCCTGTGTAATGCTGTCAGAAGTTGATGAAGTGCAATGTTAAAAAAGTCTTTGTTTGATAATGGTTTGATTTCTGAGATACTGTAGTAAACCAAAAGGAATTCCCTTGCATACGTGAGAACACATAAGAGTGCCTGTCCCGTGTTAGCGCAAAGCCCTGTGTGACTGTACCTTGAACAGATTTCAGCAGCGGCTATGTGAGGACTGTTAGAGGAGGGGAAATCACAAAACTTAGCAGGGGAGAAACGTGAAGCTCGCCTTAATGCCCAGATGCTAAAGTGGAACACCGACAGTTTATGTTTCAGGAGAAGCGAACAAAATGTTTGGTACAAACAAACTACCAAAGTGAAAAACAAGCTAACGGTGCTGCCACGCAGAGCAGCTGCACACAAAGGAAAATACTGGTAAAAGGGTTCAAGTTTGTTCAGGACTGACATTTTGTTTTCACCCACCCTGTTTGTTAGTTTCAGTTCAAACGCAGTACTTTATCTTTGAGAAAATGTGCGAGGAAGGAGGAGGAGGGGATATGGCCATAAAAGTCTTTGCAGAAGAGGGCTGCAAACACATAAAAATACAAAGTATTTCACAAGTAGTTTTGCCTGAAACTGAGATGTTAACAAGATTCATCTTGGCTTTACATTAATTGTATATTGGTAGTCATCCCGAGGCGATGGCCTCCTGATTTTTGTTTTTAACGGTCTGGGGTTTTTTTGGTACTTTGTGAATGGATTGTCTCTCTTCTAAATTCAATAGCATTGGTATGACCTTGAGAATGTGATGGTAGTTTTCGGAGGGGTACCCAGGGAAGTTTGGGTAAAGAACCTGAGATTGTATTCTTAATGTCAAAGCTCATGTCTTCAAGGAATATGAACATAAAGTATTTTTGGTTTTTATTAATTTATTTTTAACATGACCTGTACCTGTTCTAAGAATAAGAAGTTCCCAACCTCTTGTACTTATCTTCCTGACACCTACCATCAGCAATTAAATTAATATTAAATTTAATTTATTCCATGGTTCATGGTACATGGCAGTATTAGTATTACATGCTTGTTTTTTTTGAATCATGTGCTAGGAATTCAAGCATTTTAGAATTCAATAATTTGGTTCCCTAAGGGGTACTAAATGCCTTATAACTTCTGGAAAGTTGGTAAAGTTTCTGACAGACTGAGGGCAAAAAAGCCCTCATGGAGCTGCCATAGTTGTTTAAATGGACAGTCAGAGCACAATACACTTAATTTGTCACTTGTCCAACATTTCCTTTTGTGTACTGCTTATTACAATGTCTGGCCTTGGTACATTTTTCCACTAAGGGCACAGTGCAAGAAAACTCTACCCAAACTCTTTTAGTGTCCAATTCTCCCCCCAGCTTAAGTTCATAACCCCTTGTACTTCTATTTAACACCAGCTCAGATAGCCTGCAGCATCTGTCCTTTCTGTTCCCTTCAGGATTGCGTGCACCTTAACAGTTTCCTCTTAATCGTGCTCACTTTCAAAAAAAGCCATAAAATTTCCCTTAGCTTTATAAATAATCAAGTTTTCAATATCTCAGTCTTACCATGTAGAGCTGCTTTCCTTTCTTCTATACTCAGCGACCCTAAACTATTCTTTTTTGCTGAGATGATAACTTAATGGTGCTATCCCCCAGCAGGTGAATCGCTTGCTCGTTACGGAGTGCTTTCCTTGCCTCATGTCTGCTGCTCATTCAGTTCAAAACTTGTTTTGCCTCTTCACCATCATGAACACGACCAATCATGCAAGTAACGCGATAAAATCCACTACATTGTACTTTGTCATATTGCTATTGCGTTCTGTGCAAAGGGGATTCATTTTGATCTCAGGTTTCTCATCACTTGCTTCATTATTTTGATTTTTATGATGAATTTTGTAACTTAATTTTATCTATTCAGACTCCTAGTTTGTCCTAAGACTTTCTGACCTGTACCACTCTTCACTTTTCTATTGACTGACTCCTTCACCTCATTTTTGTGTCAGCAAAAACTGTCTCACCTTTCTTCACATTTCTTCTGCCAGGTCACCAGTACAGAAAGGAGGAAAAAAACCCCACGAAATAAGACCAACAAAAACCCCCAAAAGTGTAAATTCTAATGCTCACAGCATCATCCTACTTATGAACTCCCTACATCCCCACAAGTAACCTTTGTGTTAGATGTCCAGGCTCATTCTCTGACCGCCTCTTGTGCTGTATTTTCTTGACCTTTATAGGGCAGGCTTTGCTGCAACTCTCTATCAGAAGCATTCCTTAATTCCAATGCGTTTTGCCTGAAAGTTCTCTAGTCAACACTTTTCTTACTTTAACAAAGGTAACGGGGTAATTTTCCATTCTTAGTTTTCGATCTAGAGTCAATTTAGATTTTTTCTCCTTGCTCTTCTCTCTGCGTTTGTTTTTTACTTACGCGCTTGCTGCAATGGTCATGTATGGTAACGGATTTCGTTTGGTTTCATCCTCTACCTGCAAGATTTGCTGCAAGTCTTTGGTGTTCCGTATCGCAGCACCAAGACCAAACTCCTCAGCCTATGCCTTAAAGGCACACTTTGGAAGCTGAAAGCTCTTGCAATTTTAGTGCCTAACAACACATCCAGCTGTG
Organism: Rhinopomastus cyanomelas; assembly: GCA_013400115.1. Taxonomy (NCBI): domain Eukaryota; kingdom Metazoa; phylum Chordata; class Aves; order Bucerotiformes; family Rhinopomastidae; genus Rhinopomastus; species Rhinopomastus cyanomelas. The sequence continues at coordinate 88,145 of VXBP01009319.1, read as the reverse complement.
TGGTTATTACACACACAATCCCACGAGTGTCCTAACTTTTTAATTATAATTGTTCTCCAACCTTAGACTTTATCTACAGCTTTCTGCCCTCGCTTTCAGAAGAAAGCTAAGCTCAGTGTTGTTTAGAGACAGAGCAGTACATCTGAATAATGGTGCTACATTTTGAGGAAAAGGGGCTGATAGCTTTCTGCAGGATTTTAATGGGCAGGCATAGCAGGTACCACGTCTGCGATTTACTGTAAAGTTGTCTGAGCATCAATTATTGTAATGTCTGCAAACAGATGGATCCACCTAGAGGTTTTAATTATGCCACTGCAATAGAAGATTATGTATTGTCATCCAGTTATTTGTATTGGTGTGGTCAGTCTAGGGGGCATGAAATGAAAGGTGTGTGGTACCAAAATTGTTTCTTTCCGTGGGAATGTTTTGTGTGTTTATGCTGTAAGTACTTCCAGTGTGTTTCATGAGCATTTATTGACAAAAGTGGATAAATGATACTTTCCAGTGTATAAACAAAACACATTGTGCACTATCTCTGTGGAATAATTGCACAGATCTTGCTCCTTTCTTTTAATAAATAATTAAGGCTCTGATTTGCTGAATTTGGTTTCATGAAATCTTTATATGGAGTGTTTGTGGCTTATTTTCCAAGTTGCTTTATAGACATTCCAAATAGAGACTTTACTCTCTGCTTTTGACATGAACAGGAGTATTTTTATTTAATTTTGTCTAGGTTTTTTGCCCTCATCTGCTACTCAGAGGTCATGTAAATAAGCTTGCTAATTGATGTAAGGTTATTTATGCAACAGATCACTGACACAGCAGAAAAATAAGTTCTGTTTGGGCAAGCTGAAAAAAAAAAAGAAGGAAAAGGTCTATCCTCTACTTGAATTATTTTTGAATGCAGTGGCACATTGCAAAAACGATGTGTGATAGATGTCATCTTATAACAGCTTTCTTTGCTCTTCAGTTTTTCATGGGTACGGTCCAGGGCATTAACTAGAAACCCCAATGAAAAGGGTTGTACTGAGATTCTCTTAGAGGGACCTTGCCTCTAAAGTAATACATTGATATTCAAGCTGTTCTTTGTTCATTTGACTAATGAGGCTTTTGTTAGTGTCGTGTGCTAAAAACAGTGGCTCTTCAACTGCTTATTAAAAAGGTCCGACTGGCTGACTTACACGTTAATGACAGAAAAGAAAGTGTGCTTTAAAGAAGAAGCAGGGAGTAGACATCAAATCCTGGCATTAAAACATTTTCTGAAAAAAAAATAAAACCTGTGTGATGTTCTTTGAAGTGGTGATGGCCACAGGTCTTTGAAAAAAAAAGGCTAGTCTAAGATTGGCAAGACTGGTGGGTTTTTTACCTCTCCCCTGGCCTTCCTTTCCATATCTTTTCTAAACATTTTCCAAAAGAAGACATAGAAGACAATTTGGTTGAAATCCATCACTAGGCTCACAGTAATAGGGCATAGTATCAAGAATGATAGAACATTAAATTTGAATCAATGAGGAAGTATGAGGTAAAAATCTCAATACTTGCTAAATACAGTGAAGTGGAACAATAATGTAAAAGTTATGGCCAAATGTTGCTTCTTCCCATCACAATTTTTTTTCCTTAAAGCAGTTCCATTCAGATGATTGATTTTCTGATGTTCTCCAAAGACTGTTCAAGCTATTTGTAGACAAAGTAGGCTCCTTAAAGATATTTCCAGCTATTGAAGTGTCTCTATCTGTTTAGAAAACGAGTGTCCTTGGAAGCTTTAGTTGGTTTTCTGAGAAGATCAGTGATTTGAGGTTTTGTTTCCTTAATGAAAATTTAACCTAGTTCAAACATAAACATTTATGACCCATCCTGTATTATCTGCAATAAGCAGTGAAAGGTGGGTGAGTTTACTAATGATGCCACAAGAGCTCTTGCAAAGTTGATTAATGCCTGCTACTAGATCATGGCTTCTTTATCCCTTTTTCTATCATTTTTGGGCAGAACAAACTGCTGGCCCAGCTTTCCAGGGACCTAGCAGGTGTTTTTTTACCTCAGGCTGTTTCCTATAACTCATTTTGGTTATTTTGGGTCAAATTTTTGCCTCTGTTTCCCCCCAAGAAGCTTTTGGTCTCTCTAGAAAAACGTTTCCCCAGGAATAGCTTGTGACTATTAGAATCTGTTTGTGAAACTCATGAACTTAGTAGAATCCCAGGTAAATTACTGTTGCACAGAGGAACAGCTGAGGATTTCACCATTTTATTAACCTGTAGGCTTTTTCCAGGGTTGTGCTCTGACCAGTATCAGCATTTCCCTTCCAAACAATTCTGATCATCTGTTTTTACCTAAGTGTCAGTAAATCCTCACCCTACATGTAGCCCGGGACTTGGTAAATAGCATTTTTTTAACTTCAAGGGTGCATGTTTTCCACATGCCTTGGACCGTGAGTGCCGATGTAAACTGCTAAATGTAACTCTGAAAACATGAAGACATTGGCAGCTATAATTAGAAGAGAGTTGCACGTAATCTGGTGGTGTAAAAGATACTGTCTAATGCCTTTGTTTCCAGATTTATTCACTGGGTCCAAAATAGTTGCTTTTTGTACCTGGATCTCACCTCTTTCCATAAGTAGGGAGACAGCATCACACAGTTGATGGCTGATAGATTGGTGACCCTGTGGAAGTTTTATCTTCAGTATAAACATTTTAAGGTCTAAGTGTAAACAAAAAACAAATTACAAAGAACAGTGTTTAATTTTGCTCTACAAGTACACTTTCCCCTTTAGAAGTCACCTGCAAAAGGTGCTGAAGCCTCCAAGCTGGTGCAATCAGCATATGAAATATGGGTGAAAGATGAACGAGATGAGCACAAGCATAAAATAGGAAAATACAGGGATTATGCTCTGGCAGGGGGATTGGACTAGACGATCTTTCAAGGTCCCTTCCATTCCCTAATGATTCTATGATGATGCTATTTAGCACCCCAAAGGAGGTGCCAAGGGCAGTGGGATATATAATTTGATGGAAGTCTGTCACATACCAGCATGGTTTAACAAAAATACAATTTCAATTTGTAACGAACAAAGCAGAATCTTCTAGAATAAATTCTGGAAAAACTTGCTAGCAATGTAAAACTACCCAATGCATAGATGTAAAGTTGTGCCAGCCATGCAGACGGCTTTCTTCTATAAAGTTGTGTGCTCTGAGACACGAAGCATGTTGTAATACCCTCTGCAGATCCAAATAATGTGAACAAGATTGATAGTATACCAGTTTGGCAGGTACTCATAAAGCATGCTTAGGGTGAGATTTTGTTAAGATAAAGCTTGATCTTGTGAGGTAGATAATACAAGTTTAGTTAGAGTTACGAATGTCCAGTGTATGGTTGGCAGCACCTTCATTCCCACTGAGTGTTTCTCTGTGCAAGTCCTGTACAGTCCTGTGTACTGCCACTGCGTAACGCAGGCTCTCATTGTTCCCTTCATTTCTTGGTTTTGATAGTGCTACACAGAGCTCTGTGCCAGGGCTGTGCTGAAGTAGTCCTACGAACGTGTGTGCCTTGGGCTTAAGATTACACCACCATTTACCTGTTAGGCAGTGAGAAAGGCTGAATGGAAGATTGAACTGCCGTTACTCCAAGAGCAGGGACTATTATAGAGGTGCCAGTGCTTCAAAGCAATTGTCATGTTCTCATTCCAATCAGTGTTTTTTGAGGTGGATCTTTTTTGTGTGTTTATGTATAATTCAGGATTAGAGCATGGCAGAGAGAGGGAGAAGCTTGCCTTAGAAGAAGGTGGCCTTTTAAGAGCTCAAAAACCCAAGGATTGTTATGTCTGTTTTATCTTTAAACATCAGAAAGGCTTTAATTAAGATATCTCAGGATTCGTGTGAGTTTCCTGAGCTCTTGAAACTCATTTTAAGTGATACTGCTTCCAGTGAAACATCTGAAGAGGCACAGTGAAAATTAGGATCTGTTGTATTATTATATATCATATCTTGTCTTGTTGCTGTTGTAACCCATGATAACTGTTTGAAGTTAAAATTAAATACAGAAAAGTTAGTAGTAGTCCAGAGAAATAGGAGACAAAGACACCTCAGTTTTATTTAGGAGTCTGAGTCCCTTGTAATCATGTTAAATTTACGGAAATCAATTTGTGCCAAGTTTGTTAATCTTCCTGCCAGTGACTGGAACAACTTTGTTTTAAAAGCAATCCTATGGCCTTTTAATGCTACTGTCCTTGTAAAATGTGAGTGCAGGAATAAAACTCCTTGTGCCTCAGTCTCCAACCTCTGAAATGGGGGTGATGATATTTCCTGCTCCACAGGCTGTTCAGAAATGCAATTCTTAAATGTTTGAGAGGTGTTAGATATTATGGTAATGAGGGCAATAGGAAAACTCATTAACTTGTTAATAATTAATTAGCTAATAATTGTGAAGGCAATGGGAAGTACTGTACAGTGAGATACTATTGCTAAGAACGTGTCTAATTTTTGTAGGGATTGCTGTACTGATTAAAAAAAAAAGGAAAAAGTCTGCAAATGGAGATCTTTTCTCAGGACAGACAAATAATATTCAGTGTTAGTGCTACACCTTCAAATACGCAGCAGGAAACATTAGACTGGTAACTGTATTCTTTTCGTAAAGGGATGCCTTCTCATTTCAGTTAGGTTCCTAGACACCACTTATCCTGCTATGAAGTAGGTCGGCAACAGGAATTTTAGATCAAAATACTCCCAGGTACTTCAAAGAAGTTGCATGACTTCTGAAATTTTATTTACATAATGTTCTTTGAAATGACACCTCTGTAGGTAAATAGACACATTTATCTGTTTATTTTTTAATAAACCTCTGGTAACGTTTCTTGAAATACTAGATTACTGTGCCAGTGATTTACTTACATGGATATTATTAACGTTTTCTTCTAAACACAATCATATTAAATTTTAATGACATGGATTGGAATGTCTAACTGGTATCTGGAAGCTTGTTGATAGCCCAAAGGTTTTATACAAATTTATATGTATAAAACTCTCACTGATATACTTTGCCAGTAGATATTGTACCTTGAGTAGTCAGCTCTGCAAATCCCTTCTCACAAAAGATTAAAAACATGCTCCTATTAAATCTAGAGACTGCTTTTTGTTATTCAAAGACATGAATATATTTTAAAAAATGTATATGGTTTTTTAATGCCTTACACCAGAAAGCTACCTTGATTCCCATTAAAAGCTGGAATATTTAATGGTTTTGCTTCTGCTGTGGCACTTTTGTGATACTGTGGAGAAGAACAAAAAAGATTTCTGAGAACATATAAAACAAAAAACTGTGTTTGAAGTATTATAATAAAACAACCTTCCTCTTTTAATGCTAAGTCTCTTTTTAATGAAGATCCTCTGGCAGCTCTTGAATGTATAACTAGTTTATATCATGGGATGAAGCTGTCTGTTCTGATGATTGACATGAGCCCACATTACAATGTGATTCTGAAAATTAGTCCATAGAGGTCCTTTTCAGGTACTACTCAGACTGAGAGCTGGCCTCCAACTACAGTAGAGCCTTTTTAACCCCACTCATTGGTATTCTAATCTGGAAGTGCTGTCCTGCTTTTTAAATAACTCAGGCATTCAGGCTAGTACCCCCCTTGACACATTACTTAGCCAAAGGATTCAAATGAGATTCAAGAAACATGCAGTACAGCACAAAGGGATTGGAATATGCACAATTAATAATCACACACTTAATTCATTTTTAATGCAAGGAGGTTTTCTGAAATTTCACATTCAGATTTGTAATACAAAGCAGTTGCTGTCTATTCCCATTATACTGCCAAAACACTATAATGATAGAAATTTCCTTGTTTTTCTCAGTTTGCGCATATATATGTATATATATATATGTGTGTGTGTGTGTGTGTGTGTGTGAGTGGGTTGGTGCATGTATGTATTAGAAACATAAACCTGAATGACGCTGAGGTTATGATACACACTGGCAAAAGCTAAGGGTTCAAAGGTAAGGATGAATGAAGTCACCCATGGGCAAAAAAGCCTGAGAACTGAGGCATCAGTCTATTGCTAATTCGTGTCTAATCCAGAATTAGGTTTGATCAGTTTTTGCATCTTTTGCTTGGATTTTGGGGGGTTTTTTGAGGGGTTATTTTTTTTTTGAGGGGGTTCTTGCAGAAATTTTTGGGCAGAGTATTTGTAACTTCTCTTCTGAGAGAGGATACGATTTTGTCTTAAGGAAAAATCCCCACTGAATTGGTGGAAATCTGATTTTAGGCACTACCAGGCATGCAATTTAGAAGCTCTGATTTGTATTTGTTAAGAACTTACTTTGGATCGCAAAATTTTACTGCATCGCTCCTAATGTTTCTTCTATACTCTGTTGTTCAGGACAAATGAGCACCAAATATAGAAACTTTATAGAAAATAATGGTAATGCCGAGCAAAGGCCACCGCTCAAATCCTTCTGAAAAGCTATCCAGAGATTACCAGCCATTGTCACCGGGATCTGCCAGATAAATACGAGTGCACTTTACTGTCAGTAGGAAGCTGACCTTTACCAACAGTTATGATGTTGAAGCATGATTCCCTACTCCTGCCTTTTGTGTGGACCCCACTGCCCTCTGCTCAAGTGATTCAAGCCTTCTGTTGGTAAATTTTACCTCATGAAGAGTGTGTGAAAAAAATACACTTAACTCCTACTTAAGACCTATTTTAAAGACTTGAATGGTGCATAAGCTTTATGTCCTCACTACACAGAGGGATCAGCTTCATCATCTGCTTCTAACCAGCCTGTGTCTTACCAATGTAAAAAGATATGTGTAAATGCAGCTTTTGCTTGTGCCTGTTTTCAAAAAGATGACCTTTTTGAAAATCTTCCTAACCATGCATGGGATAAAACCTTCTCCTAAAACACAAAAAATGTCTGGAATGTTCAAGAAGGTTAATATTAAGGATACCATAGCGTAATGGAGCCAAACGTCTCAGAAACAAAGCCATAGATTCTTAAAAATTTGATTGTGAAATAAAAGCTAGCTATTTAAAGTAATTCAGATCTGCAATGGTTCGTCTGAACACCAAAAAGAGACAGTTGTTGTTTTTGTATTCAATCGATATCAAATGTGCATGAGGATTCCATGTCTGATGTAGTAGTTAGTAGGAGAAATGGAGCTAAATAAAAGAATGTGAAAAGGAATTGGAGATACTCTGTATTTAACTCTATGCTGGGCAGCTATTACCCCATTATTATCCCATGCAGAGTAATTGTTGGGACATGTGACAGGAGTCTATAGCCATCATTTTTGCATTGGATAGTATATATGTTTGCTTATATATTTATTTCTATATCTGTATCTGTTCTCTTAAGCTAAAATCTGGGCAGTGCTTGTTCTGCCCTGTGGTCCACATATGGAAAAGTCAGTCCCAGCTGGAAGGGAAGCCCCAGATATACAGCACACACTTACGTTGCCTCTGTCTGAAGGTTTTCTTCTAGCAGCCCTCTTGTAGAGGAGGTGGAAACAGTACTGATTGAAATGCAGACATGTATTTACAAGACAGTTTCTAGCTACGGTTGAATTAACCACTTATTCTGTTATTAGTCTATAATATAGTTGTTCTGGATTAAACCAGCAGAGCTACCTTGTTTTTAAGCACAATTTGTCTGAGTCACATTACCCTGTGAAACACAGCGAGGAGTACCTGTTCACTGCAGGCAGCAGAAGTTACGCATTAGTGTCAGTCATTATTGCCTGCACTCTGTTCTAAAATGACACCGATGATATTAGCAATGGCATGCGGGTGGGTGGTTTTGGACAAGGAGATACCTCTTAATACAGAGAATAAACAGGTTTGTAGAAACACCACTGCCATTAGTGTCACGTTCAGCAACACAATCCTGAGGATAACATGAGAATGGGATTCTTTTGGGCTAAAGACAAAGCCACAAGATCTCACACCTTAAAGTACTTGCAGGTCACATTGCTCACTAGCATTGCACTGTTAATATGTTTTTGGGTGTGGCGGGAAGGAAAATCATGTACTTAATCAGGAAGGAACTTGCTGTAAATAAAAGAGCAGGAGAGATTCGAAAAAATGATGAGGTAAAAATTAAGCAGTTCTTGTGGTGAAGGGAGCAGCAAAGGAATTGGAAATAAGAAGTAGTATTTTAGCAGTAAGTAGTCAAGGTCATCATGGAGTAGAGAAGTCCAGAAACTTTAAAAGTTAGAAAAAAAATTTCTAAACGTTTTCTTACTATCAATATTGATTGAAAGGTTCCTTGTTATTATGGCATTTTTATTACAGCTTCCCTATTACCCTCAGAAAAGAGAAGTGTTTCTGCTTTGCAAACACCCTTGGGCAGATAGGTTGCCTTGCTAATGGCTCACTGTGTTGTTCTGGTGTATTAGTAATATTTCAAACTGGGTTATACAGTCAGTATTCTATTATGGCTTGCAAAAACTCTGTAAAGGCTTGTGTATGTGAGATACCTGTAAGTACTAGATGGTATTTCATTAAATGTTGGATTTAAGTTTTTAATATTGCATGGACACGACCGGATATTTACTGTGACACTGAAGCAATGGTTTTTACAATAGAATCAACCTCATGGACTGCAAATCCTGTTGTGATGGCAAAGGGATGCTTTGTTAAACCCTTGTTTTATTGTGTCTCTTTCCAGTTAGGATCATGTTCCTGTGTTCTTAGTGCAAAGAACTGCATTACTGCCAGGGCAAATTGTTCTGCTGCCTTTTCAAAGTATAACAGCAATAACACACACACAAGCTATCCATTACCAGCAACATGAAGTAACATTAATCTTGGAAAGTGGTTCCCTGAAGGGAAAAAGACAAGTCAAGAGTGGCTGTGCAGTATCGTGGACCTCACAATGAGGCTTTTTTGCCTCATAGGCTACCTCAATCTTGAGTATGGTGTGAAAGAGAAAAACCCATGTGGACATGAGAAGAGTGATCTGACCAGCAGCAAGGCTCTGTAGAGGTAAACCTTGTCATGGTGTCTCAAAAAGTTCCGTCTAATGTATTTCCTCTCACAGCTGAGTCTGGTTTTCATGTGCCACACTGACCGCAAAGTCCATGATTTGACTTGTACTATGGTAGGCACTAAACTGCTGTGCCTTTTGGTGTCAATTCTGCGAGGACTGAAGAACATTATAACTTGGTCTAACCAGAAGAGGAATGACTGGTTTCTGACTTTTACCCTAACAAAACCCTTTAGCTGGTCTTACATGGAATTTTTTTACTATATCGATGGAAGCTTGGGAATGTATAATTACAGGGAGGGCACAGGGTTCCACAGGAAGGAGTGATTTTTTTTTCTTTTTGTTCCTCTCATTGAGTAACCTGAGAAAATCCATAAACCTTGACACTGCAGGATAACACACAGGCAGACTTGTCTGATTATGTTGTAAACTGTCTTTGTGGATTTCAGTTATAATAGTATTCTAGACGTAACAGCGTTTCTGGTGTAAAAAACCAAGAATGCAGATCAGGGACCACACAGCTTATAATGGAAGTGAAATAGTTTTTATTTGCAGATGTGGAAGGTAGAAGTGAAGGAATTGTTTTGGTTGAAATAGACAGTGTAACAGGAGGATGAAGTGGAAAGGCCAAGGATGTCTACCTGTTTTACAATGTTAATTCTTTCAGTTGCTTTTGAGTACTGCTCTCTGTGTGAGGCAGTTATTTCCTCACTATGCAGAAGCTGAGGTAGGTGTGTGTTTCAGACCTGGGCACAGCACTAACTCTTCTTTTTCTTTTAGGATGCTGAAGAATGGTACGGTTATTTCTGAAACGTTGCCCCACTGTGAGACCCATAAGTTTAGCCTAGAGGAANTCTTGCCCTTTACCAGGGTTTGGCTATTGAATCCATCATCCTAGGGTGTCTCTTCAGAGTTGTCCCCCTGAAGTAACTTTCCACTGGTTGCAAGGGGCGTACTTGCTATTGCTTATTTGGCAATGAAGTTTTGAGCACGTTTTGCCTGACAAGTATATGTATGATCAAAAAAGTCCTCCTCCTCCAGGCTCATTTATGTTCACACTATAAATCTCCTTTCCGGCCTTAGAGCTGATCTCATCAGGAGTAAATCCAGACCATCACTTTCAGACAGTTATATTGAGAGTGTATAACCCCATGTGTGTATTAGCCACTTTCTTTTGTGAAGCAAGGTTTAAATGCTACATCAACAGATTTAAATGGACAGTTACTGAAATCAGCAAGATGGTCTTACGTGAGACATCCATAAATTTTCTGCAGAATATTTTTCAAGTGTGGGGCAGTTTCCCGAGACCTAGGTTGCTGTAGCAGGAAATGTTTTCGTAGATGAACTGCTATAACTACTACCTGGTCTTGACTGCTGCTCTGCTCTTTGGGGTTTTTTTGTCCTTTTTTTTAAATGGAGAAATTGCTGCATCTCCAGGGTGTGCAGGGTTGCTTTGTGGTAAGTGCACCAAATTAAGAAGAGGTTCTAATTTTATATGTCCCTGTTCAATGATTAGGTATTCTAGCAAAGAAGTTTGGACTGGTCAGTATCTTGGACGCCTATTTAAACATTTTCTTGCTATTAATCAGTACAGTTTAGCATCACAGTTTCTCGTTTCACTGAAGCAGACTTAGAGAAGTTTCAAAAGCATCTCTCTTATCTTTGGGAAGTTGCTGGGGGGAGGGGCTGTAATCCCTCAGTATTCACATCCCTCTGGTATTTCTGTGCCTTTCATTAAGTAGAGACAGTAACTGTAAGTCCCTCAGTGACTACAATGCTAAACCACACACGACACCCTCTTTGCACTCCTTATTAAAATTTTACAGGTCAAAAATCCAAAACCCACTTAATAAAAATTGTTCTTCATCGTAAGTGACAGGAGAGAACAGGTCAATCTATGGAATAATGGTGAAGTAATTAGAACCTTTGTAGTTGATAAAGTGTGACTGTTAATCAATGTTTAGCTAATTAATCAATATTTTAATCATTAGACCTTTTAAATTTGTTTTAATGAGCATTTCCTCTAATTCCCTTGATCCTGTTGCTTCCAACACTTCCATTATCTCTATTATACAGCAAAGCATTCATGTACCCAGAGTGTGCTGTGGTTCTGTAGTTTAGTGCTCAGATACATAACCATTTCTGAATGTATGCAAGTTCAGATCTTACACTGAAGTCATTCTTATGCGTTACACTCTGTCTAGGTTTGTGTAAATACAGCATGAGATGTTTGAGAGAATGGGCCTTCCCAATTTTGAGGGTTCACTCCCTAAATACATTTTGCTCTCTTACTACCCTTTTCTTAAGAAAAAGTGCAGATAGTACACACTTTAATCAACGACAGTTGTTCATTCCCTAAAAGCAACCTCTCTTCCTTCTCAAAACCTCACCTGGGACTCAGGTGGTTACAGTTTGCAGAGATGTACTGGTCCATCATTAGGAATTTTTCTGCCCATCTGTTGTTTGACGACAGCAGTTCCAACTCTTCATACGGAGTAGGTGTGATACACAGCAGTTATTGCAGCGATCATCTGAACGCGGTATTTATAATTTTAACTTTGCATCTTCCAGTAAATTGTGGGATGTTTGATTCTGTCATACAGAGTGATCAGAGAGGGATTTTTCCTGCTTTTGTCCATTTGGAAATCAAAATGCTGATACCATTTACCATGGCAGATATAATGAAACTACTCCTGGTACTGAAGTACCAGTTTACTGCCGGGTCTGGCAGTGAGAGAGAAGTTCTACTGTGCACTGCATGGTTTGGCCTGTTATCACAACTTGGATTTCTTACTGGTCTTCTGTACACTTGCTTTTATTCCTTTTTATTCTGTTTGTTGACCTTCCCCCCATCCTTGACTAGATGTCAGTGACGGACTGGGAAAGAACTTGCTCTAGATATTTAGAAATCCGCAGTTACAGAGCTCAGGCTGATCCTCTGCTTTAGCTTAATCTGGAAGTTCTTTAAATCTTTCCTTGAACAGTTCATTTGCTCTACAAGGACTTAATTCTCCAGCTAATTCTAAATGCTCTGGTGCTCTAGTGGTTTTGTCTTCTACAGGCCTATAAAGAATTTTGGCATCTCTTCGTAACAGTATCTCATTAGATAACTCTTTTCTTTAACCAACGGTTTGCCAACTGACTTATTTTTTTAATTAACAATGTTAGTATTGTTTACTCGAGTGTACATTACTAGTTAGCAATGATTACTGAGTGTCAAAGCAATTTATAATATCCTCTGCGACTGAGGTCTTGGACTGTCACTCGCATTTTGGGGTTTTGTAACTAATTGCTGGAAAACAGTATTTACATTTTGGAGCCACTTCTACAGGTTTTACTTTAGTGAATTTCCAACTACACTCAAAGCATGATTGTGTGCTTCTGGAACTACTAAGCAGAGCCTTAACATGTAGATAAAATAAAAGCTAGTTCTTGTAACACTGACGTCGTGTACGAAGGGGCATCAGAAAGGCAATGTGCATGCTGCATTCCAGTGCAATTGGAACACCTCAATACTCTGTTACCAGCTTCCAAGACCTTACTGAGTGGGGAAACCTCTAGGGTTTAATGTGATAATTATGGATTGCTAATCTAGACTGCTCTTGCCAGTACCAGGAGCCGAGGGTCTGACTTTTAGCAAACAATTTTAGCTTAGCTGATGCTGGTGCAAAGCTCTAGTTGACTGTATCTGGGGACAGGTCTTGTTTCTTGTTGGTTAATATGGCCACTGGTGCTGTTCATCAGATGTGTTCAGGCACCTGAAGGTGCCTGCAAATTTCTATCACGGCAAAGAGTTAATGTGTCTAGGTAACGAGGGAGACTTACTCAGAAGAGTTTTACATTGATTTCTTGCAGTTGCCATGTGAGTTTGGTGGGGAAAATAGTGAAGTTGTTTTTCTTCTGATAAGATGTGGAAAGATAGTAGTGGATGGGCAACCTACTGTTCAAAGTCTACTTGTGCAGCGATATATAGAGAAGAAACTGGCTTTGTGATATTTTACACGGGTATGTCAGTTTTCTTTGTTTTCTGTTCTATGTACTGTCATTGCATCTGATGATATAACTTTTTCTTTGAAATAATTTTGTTCACTAATTTTTTATGCCAATAAACCACCCCCTACAATTATCCCCAGTCCCCTGCCTCTGACTCATCTGCTAAATCAGTAAAGTCTGAATTATGAAGAAGATGAAGTCTTCAAGAAAAAAAATATGCTAGACCAAATTGTTATGAGGACTAGAATAAATTTTCTGACCAAAAAAGCTTTTTATAATTAAAAATACTATTCTTTTGTACTTTATTCACATAAGTTGTTAAGAAGCCATTAGTAAACTGTTATTTTTATGAGTCTATTTCACTCAGGAATTTTTTAATTCATTTTATTTTATTAGATCAGCAGTAATGAGCCAAAGCCAGTGTCATTTATTTTTATTACTACTGTAGGTTGAATCATGATGATTTACACAGACAGATTGAAGCAGTGACTGTAATTACTCTCTTATTGTCAACTATATATTCTTCTTAAACCAGACATTTTAACCACATATAGACTCCATAAATATGGCTGCTTCTAATTTTGAGGACCTACTTAACAATATTGCCAGTTTTCACTGCAGAGGTTTCATGTTGGTATGTATGATTTACCATACACCTGGCGGTGTGGTTTTTGGAATAGAGTGAATAGTGGGGGTTTTGACTGTCTGCAACGACTTCATGGTCCACATTTCTTATTAATGGTCATCTATATCCTAAAGATATAAAGAAAATTAATGTAAGATTTTGGCTGGGGGTTTGTTTGTGTGTGTGTGTGTGTGTTTGGTTTTTTTCTGTTGTGTGTGTGAATTGAGAGTGCCTGAGGAAAAAATTACTAACAGCGACATGTTAAAAAAATAAATGTAAAAAGAAGTGCACAAAAGCAGTGTACTTTAGAAATCCATTGTTTACCAAGGATGAGTCTGACAGAAAAACCTAAGGAGGACTTTAGCAAGTTGGTGAACTCGAAGCAAACATTAAATGTTAATGGAGTCACAAGCTATTTTTATAAATAACACTTTGAAAAGGAATTTTCTAATAGCAATAATCTTAAATTCTGACGATTTTTTGTTTTACTGCCTGTTGCAAGCTTCATTTACTCCATTTCCACATACATCCTTGACGAGCCAGGTCTTAAACAGGGCATAATAACAATGTATAGAGCTCAAATTGAAGAATTGTTATGCAAAGACTGCCCTGAAAAGCATGTTCCTTCATTGCTAAAAACGCTTAAGGCCGAAAACTCAGCCTAAGCATGGCACGGGACATGTGAATAATGGAGCGAAAAAACAAATCCAAACCAAAATGAGCAACCCCCCAAAACCAAGCGTGCCATCTTCTGCCTGATCCTGCAGATGACATTCACTGCATCCTAGTCCGTGCTCTAAACATAGCTGGTATGTTCTGATGCAGCCACTTTTCAGCAATCTGCAGAATTCTTCCCAAATATGTTTTTGAAGGGAAAGCTGAGACTAGCAACAGGGTTTTTTCCATGCAATTGTAGATCTGTTATAGGTACGTACAATGATTTTGAAACCATTTCTTTCAAAACAGCCTCCTCCTCTCTGGAGATGGTGGAGAATGAGGTTCTGTTTTGAGACTGTTGATGGTAGAGTTTAAATGACTGTTCATACAGAGTTTAGATTCAAGTGTGGTAGACACAGGATAACAAGCAAGACCACAGCCCTGGGCTGCTGAAGGCCTAATTTTGATCTCTTCAATAAACTGCTTAAAGAGATACCATGAGCTAGGGCTCTAGACGTAGGGCTCGAGAGAGCCTTGCTGGTTTTCAAGCATCATTTCCACCAAGCTCAGGATCGATGCACCTGTAGCAGGAAGGAAACAGGCAAGGAAAGGAGCACACCTGCATGGTTGAGCAGGAAGCTTCTGAACAAACTGAAGTGGAAAAAGGTAGTTTATAGTACATGGAAGAAGGGATTGACCTCTCGGGAGGAATACAGGTGTGCAGGCATGAGACAAGGAAAGATAAGGCTTCCTTAGAATTAAACCTGGCAAGAGGTGTCTAGGATAAAAAAAAGGATTCTTCCAGTATATGAAGTAGTCAACATGGATTCACCAGAGGGAAATCCTACTTGACTAATGTGAGAATCTATTACGAAGACGTAATTAATTGGATAGTTGAGAAGGCGGCAGTAGATGTGGTCTACCTAGACTTCAGCAAAGCTTTTGACACCACCTCCAATGACATCTTGTTATAGAGTGACTTATAATCAGGTGGAATTCAAACCAGGGACCTTCTGCTCGTTTCCATGTGACAGCCAGATATCCTTTCCCATAATCCTGTTCACCAAAGGAATTCCTGGAATGCGAGGGACTCACCACCTCTCTCAGGTGTCCAGGCTCCATTTTCATTTTCTGTTTGCCTCTGTGAAGATTTTCCCCCCTCTCCCCTTCCCATATATATCTTTTTGAAGATTATTTCTTGGCAGTGACATGGTGCTAGAGTTAGCATGTTGAGAGAGGAAAAAGTGGGAGGGGAAGAAGCTGGAAAGGGGGCCCAAAAGGCTCCTGGATATCTTTTAAAACACTTTGTTTTTGCTTTTCTATTAATAAATTCCCTAGCTTTATAATAGCGTGCCTAGTATTGTGCTTTTGAGCCTGAGAGAGTCAGATCAGCATGAAATAAGCAAAACCAGGACACATCAGCCAGCCTTAAGAAGGGTGGACTGGCTGAGCGGATAGTGAAATGGGTTTGGACGTGGTTAAAGGTCAGAACTCAGAGAGTTGTGGTCAGTGGGGCAGAGTCAAGTTGTAGGCCTGTGTCTAGTAGTGTTTCTCGGGGGACAGTACTGGGTCCGGTTCTATTCAGTGACACACATGAGGGGACAGATGTGTCCTCAGCAAGTTTGCTGATGACACACAGTTTTGAGGAATGGCTGACTCACCAGAAGCCTATGCTGCTGTCCAGCAAGGCCTGGAGAGTTGGGCAGACAGAAACCTAATGAGTTTCTACAAGGGCAAGTGTAGAGTGCTGCCTCTGGAGAACAAACCCCATGTTGGAGACTGACCTGCTTGAGAGCTGGAGAAAGGGACCTGGGGATCCTGAGGGACCACAGGCTGACCATGAGCCAATAAAGTGCCTTTGTGGCCAAGAAGGCCAGTGGTCTTCTGAGGAGCATTAAGAAGAGCGTGGCTAGTAGGCTGAGGGAGTTTCTTCCCCTCTACTCTGCCCTGATGAGGACACATCTGGAATATTATGTCCAGTTTTGGCTCTCCAGTTCAAGAGGGATAGGGAGCTACTGAAGTGATTCCAGTGCAGAGCCACCCAGATTCTCAGGGGCTGGAGTATCTTCCTTATGAGGAGAGGCTAAGAGAGCTGGGTCTGTTTAGCCTAGAGAGGAGGAGACTAAGGAGTGATCTAGTCAGTGCTTAGAAATATCTAGAGTGTAAGTGTTGTCAGGAGGAAGGGGCTGTAATCTTCTTAGTGGTGCCCAGCAATAGGTCCAGGGGCAATGGTCACAGACTTGAATACGGGAAGTTCAATTTAAACATAAGGAGAAAGTTTTTTACAGTGAAGGTGACAGAGCACTGGAACAGGCTGCCTGATGAGGTTGTGGAGTCTCTGTCTCTAGAGACATTTGGAAACTACCTGGATGTGTTCTTGTGTGATCTGCTCTAGGAGAAGATGCTTTAACAGGAGTGTTGGACTAGATGATCTCCAGAGGTGTCTTCCTACTATTTAATGATTGTGTGAAAATAAAGCCTCTTGATTATGTGGCTTTACTGAACCTTAGAAATCAGCAACTTTCTTTTTAAGTAAAATTGAAGCAATGATTTTCACAGCACGTAAAGTATTTGAAGATTCTCTCTCAGGACTGGAATTAAGACATCTTCCATCCTCATAACTGCTTCAGTTAGGTGTTTTTACAAGTACTTTTGCTTCTATTACTACATGAGAAAATATTTGGTAAAAGGCTACAAGACTGTGCTCTGTAACAACATGCCCTATTAGAAAAGCTTTTACTCTTAATCTTGTGTTTAAGTTGATGTCAGCTTCCTTTCCTACTCATCTATCCTTTCTTCTCATTCACGTCCCACTTTCAACGCTCTCATTCTTCGGGATAGGAATAGCATGAAAGAACTACACAGAGCCGTTTGAATGTCCTCAAAGGGCTTTTTTTTTTTCCTATGTGGGGCTGTGGGTTTTTTTCAGAAATCAAGGGGAAAAGGGACATTATGATAAGGTGGTTGGATGTTCAGTCTGTCCACAATGTCCAGCAATGAAAAAAAATACTTCCAGTGACACACAGGCCCGTTTTCCCCTGCATGCTGGTTGCCACATCAATGACAGTGGAAAGACCTGCTCTTTGTACTTTGCTGAGTACATCAGTGTTTTGCAGAGCACCAAGGCAGTAGACTTGGTAACCATACATACTCACCTCATCCACGAAAGTCTAACAAGCAACTGAAAAAGACACGTGGGATTATGCTTATTTTTGTGCTGGGATTCTTGTTCATAGCAATAGCGGCACCTGAAAGCTAAGGCTCAGTTTTGCAACAAGATGAGCGCAGTCAGCTGAGAGCACTCCGCGCTGCTCAAGAGACGCGGAATATCTTGCAGGATGGGATCCTCAGAAAGATTTGAGTGTGCTTTTGTGAGCATTTGCCTTTCCTGTACAGAGCCCTTAAGAGCAATTCTAAAGACAGATAACAGAACTCTTACAAAGTTCAAATGTAACTCTCTTCAGAATTATTATGCTCTCTAGAGGAAAGTCAGCAAATAAACATAGTAAGAACTACAGTGACAGTAATGCACTTACACAGAGTTTTCCTTGTGTTGTGTGGAGCTTTTTATCTTAGGATCTCAAAAGGGTTTATAGATGGCACTTGTCTAACCCTCCTAATACCTTTGTAAAGGTAGCACTTGGTAATCCTCATTTCAGATGGGAAACTAGAAATGATGGTACAGGAGGTGTTAGGCATTTTTCCTGTTTCTCAGGTAGTTTCTGGTGAATAGGAATCAGATCTCCTAATTTTGTGTAATAATGTGTAAGAGAAGATATTTTAGATAAATTATATTTGGAAGGTCTTTTAAATACCACATAATCTGAGGCTAATAGCAATCTTCTTACTTTGTATTTGTATTTTCTTTGACACCCTGGTTTTCTAAGTAGCAAACTCGGAAAACATGTTTGTTGTCTCTATTCTTGGAGGTTTTAAATTAATTTTTTTCCTTCTGAAAATAATTTGATTTAGAATAGGCAATCTTAAAGATTGCTGTTACTTTAATTTGCCATTAATTGTATCATCATTTCAGAAATTATTAATTAATTGTATCTTATGCATTGCTCTGTCTGGAGAATGATCATCTATTCTGTGATCTTATTCCTCCAACTTGTGATGAAGGCACAAATACCGGTGGTAGACAAGAACAGAGAAGAATAGCTTGTTGTCATTTGATATAGTTAAACAAAACATTAAGCAAGCTTTTGTTTTAAAAATGCAATGTACAAATACTTTTGCATTTTTTCATTACTGCAAATCAAGAAATTTGCATGCATGATTTGTTTCAAAGCCCTTTCATCTTAGAGTAACTTGTCCATATCACATTTCACTGAAGCCTACTGAAGAAACGCACGGTTCGGTGCAGAGCAGGTATGTCAATATCTTTGATATATTCTGTTTTTTTTAATGTTCCATGATAATTTTAGTTGCTCTTTTCCAAAGACAAAGGGTATATTTCTACAATCTGCAAAGCTGGTACCAAGAACGTATTTAAATTCTCGTTTGTTATTTTATATTTCAGGAAGAGCAGAGGATATCCTTTCGTTCTAATATGAGACTCTGTATAGTAAATGTTCCTTGAGACAACATGAGCAAACACGTTTAAGTAAGGAATGCTATGCTGCTCAGATACGTCGAAGATTCATGAAAAAGAGACATAAAAATGAACTTATCTGAAAGTTTTTCTTACTAAATGAATTACCACAGTGCAACATTTTTAGTTGCAATGAATTATTGACTGGAGATTTTAACATCATTTATTCTGGACCTCTGTCATCTGTAGAAAGATTTGAGTCGCAAGTGTGGGTATGCGTGTTGTATTGTGGAACATGCAACACACTTGGGAGCGTCTCCTGAAAGGGGGTTTTCTCACATAAATCTGTGACATGGAAGAGAAGTTAAAAAAAAAAAAAAGAAAGAAAAAGAAGTCAAGTTTCAAATGCTGCTTATATAAAGGTCTTCATTTATGGAGGTTTAAAGAACTATATATTAAGACAAAGATGCTGAAACTCATTTGAGCCTCTAAGGGCAGGCTTCTTCAGAAAAGGATAGTGGTTAAACTGAACTGAAACAAAACACCCACCCAAAAACTTCATTTTGGTACAAAAAAAGAAATGTGTGGAGTATCTGGAAATACCTTTTTTTTAGTTGTTTGTGAGGCATGCATACTGTACACAGGCAATAGCTTGAATCCATAGGCTATTTCAGCACAATAACTTTTGTTTACACTTAAGTTTAACAAAAGGTAGGCTGATGTTACCAAGAAAGAAGTAGCTTAAATGTATGGACCCAGCCCCAGGACCTGCTGATAGGTCTCATGAAACAGATCTTGTGATATAAAGCCTAAGCTATCATCCTCCTTGTCAGGTAGATTTTGTGCTACCTATAGGGGCAAGAAAGGTGTCATCTAACTCAAGCATTTCTCTAGGAGCAGTGTAGACATATTTTGAACCATAGTAAGTTTTAAACTGTGGCAATAAACAGTCGTATGGAATTTTAAACTATGAATCATTTCACACATGGTTATGCTGAGTGTAATGCTAAAAGACTTGAGCCATCTCTTTAATACAATTATTTTAAAATAACAATTTGTTAAAAAGCTTGCACAGACTGATTAACCACACTTTCTCAGAGACTGCATTTAGAAATAACAACGTTTTCCTTTCAGTTATTTTTGGATTATTTTTTCGTATTGCATGACAGTTTTTGGTGAGGGAATAGCTGCTGCCAAGTGGTCGAGAGAGGTGATTCTCCCCCTCTACTCTGCTCTGGTGAGACCCCACCTGGAGGACTGCGTCCAGGTTACATCCTTATTACAAGAAGGATGTAAAAATGCTGGAGCGAGTGCAGAGGAGGGCCACGAGGATGATCAGAGGGCTGGAGCACCTCCCCTACGAGGACAGACTGGAAGAATTGGGGCTCTTCAGTCTGGAGAAGAGGAGGCTCCCAGGTGACTTTATTGTGGCCTTCCAGTATCTGAGGGGGGCCTACAAAAAGTCTGGGGAGGGACTATTTAGGATGGCGTGTAGTGGCAGGACTAGGGGGAATGGAGCAAAGCTGGAGATGGGTAGATTTAGACTGGAAGTGAGGAGGAAGTTGTTCACTGCGAGAGTGGTGAAAGCCTGGAATGGGTTGCCCAGAGAAGTGGTTGGGGTCTCATCCCTGGAGGTGTTTAAGGCCAGGCTGGATGGGGCTCTGGTCAGTCTGGTCTAGGGTGGGGTGTCCCTGCCTGTGCTGGGGGTGTTGGAACTGGATGATGGTTCCTTCCTACCTTGAGTGACTCTGTTTCCATGGCTTCTCCAGTGAGGTGATCCTGCTGTGGCAGGCGGATTGGACTAGCTGATCTATGATTGGACTAGCTGAGCTATGATCCTATGATCCTATGATCCTATGATCCTATGATCTTTCGAGGTCCCTTCCAATCCCTGGTGATTCTATGATTCTAAGTGCTCCAAACATGTCAAGGTTAAGAGTGATGCAGCAACAGGGAATATGCGGTCTTTTTTCCCAAAGTGCCAGATGCTGATGCAGTAGTAAATAAAATGTAAGCTTGCATTGAATTACCTACCATTTGAAAATTCAGATTTCAGAGTAGGGGAATTCACAGACATGAAGGTTGGCCTTACCGAAATGTTAAGTAAACACTCAAGTACTGATCAATAGTTAGAAGAAACTAAGATATGTGCAGGAAAAAGAATGTTATGATTCAAGAATTACAGAATCACAGAATCACTCTGGTTGGAAAAGTCTCCAGGGATCGAGTCCAACCATCTATTCTACCTTACAAGTTCACCCCTAAACCACATTTCTCAACGCTTTATCCAGACAATCTTTAAACACATCCAGGGATGTCAACTCAACCCTGGGGAGCCCATTCCAGTGCGTGACAACCCTTTCTGTGAAAAAACTTTTCTAATATGAAGTCTAAACCTACCCTGTTGTAACTTGAACCCACTCCCTCTTGTTTTATCACTGACTGCTTGTGAGAAGGGACCAACACCAACCTCTCCACAATGTCCTTTCAGGTATTTGTAGAGAGTGATGAGGTCTCCTCTCATCCTTCTCTTCTTCAAACTAAAGAGCCCCAGCTCTTTCAGTCTTTCCTCATAAGTTTTGTTCTCTACGCCCTTCACCAGCTTAGTTACCCCCATCTGCACTTGCTCCAGCACCTCCACATCTCTCTTGTATTGAGGTGCCCAAAACTGGACACAGTACTCAAGATGTGGCCTCACCAGTGCCAAATACAAGGGGATGATAACCTCCCTACTCCTGCTGGCCATACTATTTCTTCNTTGCTGTCTACAACTGCCTGAAGGGTGGTTGTGGCCAGGAGGAGGTTGCTCTCTTCTCTCAGGCAGCCAGCACCAGAACAAGAGGACACAGCCTCAAGCTGTGCCAGGGGAAATTTAGGCTTGAGGTGAGGAGAAAATTTTTCACTGAGAGAGTCATTGGCCACTGGAATGGCCTGCCCAGGGAGGTGGTGGAGTCGCCAACTCTGGAGCTGTTCAAGGCAGGATTGGACGTGGCACTTGGTGCCATGGTCTAGCCTTGAGCTCTGTGGTGACAGGTTGGACTTGATGATCTATGAGGTCTCTTCCAACCTTGATAATACTGTGATACTGTGATACTGTGATACTGTGACCCAAGTACAGGACCTGACACTTGGCCTTCTTGAAGCTCATGCCATTAACGTTGGCCCATTGCTCTAATCTCTCTGAAGAGCCTCCCTACCCTCTGGCAGATGAACACTCCCACCTAACTCAGTGTCATCTGCAAACTTACAAATGAAACACTCTATGTCCTTATCAAGATCATCAACGAAGATGTTAAACAGAGATGGTCCCAATACTGAGCCCTGAGGCACACCACTTGTGACAGGCCACCAGCTGGACTTAACTCCATTAACCACCACTCTTTGGGCCCGTCCATTCAACCAGTGTTTATCCAGCAGATTGTGCGCTTGTCCAAGCCATTAACAGCCAGCTTCTCAAGGAGAATTCCATGGGGAGCAGTGTCAAAGGCTTTTCCAAAGTTCAGGTAAACAATATCCACAGCTTTTCTCTTGTCCAATAGTTGGGTTATCCTGTCATAGAAGGAGATCAGGTTCATCGTTCAGGACCTGCCTTTAATAAACCCATGTTGACTGGGCCTGATCCCCTGTCCTTTGTGTGAAGTGCGATGGCACTTGAGATGATGTGTTCCATTATCTTCCTCAGTACCGAGCTCAGACTGACAGGTCTATAGTTTCCTGGATCCTCCTTTCTGCCCTTGTAAATTGGTGTTACCTTTGCCACCTTCCAGTCCATTGCGACCTCCCCATCTAGCCAGGATAATGAAAAGTGGCTTGGTGAGGACATCTGCCAAGTCTTTCAGCATCTTTGGGCACAACCCATCTGGCCCCACAGACTTGTTTATGTGTAAGTGGTGTAGCAGCTCACTGACCACTTCCTTTCCAACTGAGATGGCCTCATTCTGCTCTCCCTCTCTGTTTCCCAGCTCATGAGGCCTTTTGTCCAGGGAAAACCTAGTTCCACTGCTGAAGACTGAGGCAAGGTAGGCATTGAGTACCTCAGCCTTTTCCGCATCATCTGTTACTATGTTTCCCTCTGGATCCAAATTAGGATGGAGATTTTCCCTGGTCCTTCTTTTGCTATTAATGTATTTATAGAAACTTTTTTTATTATCCTTAGCAGCTGTAGCTAAGTTGAGCTCTAGCTGCTCTTTAGCCCTCCTGAATTTCTTTCTGCAGAGTTTGACTACATCCTTAAACCCTTCATGAGAGGCCTGCCCCCTCTACCAGAGGTCATAGACTCTTTTTTCTCAGATGCAGCCAAAGATCTCTATTTAGCCAAGCTGGTCTCCTTCCCTGCCTACTCATCTTTTGTCTCATGGGACAGCCTGCTCCTGTGCCCTTAAGACTTCCCTCTTGAAGTATGTCCAGCCTTCCTGGACTCCTATATCTTTTAAGGCAGTCTCCCAAGGGATTTTGTCAATCAGTCTCCCGAACAGACCAAAGTTCACCCTCCAGAAGTCTAAGGTAATGGTTTCACTAGCCCCTCTCCTTGTTTTTCCAAAGATTGAAAACTCAATCAACTCATGATCACTGTGACCTAGATGACCTCCAGCCTTTACTTCTCCCACAACATCTTCTCTGTTCACAAGAAGCGGGTCCAAGAGGGCATCTTCCTGGGTTGGTTCCCTCACTGGTTGTGTCAGGAACCTCCAGGAACCTCTGAGACTGTTCTCTCTCTGTTGTGTTATATTTCCAGCAGATATCAGAAAATCTGTAGTCTCCCATGAGCACAAGAGGCAGTGACTGAGAAAATTCTCCCAGCTGCCTATAAAAAATTTCATCTGTTTCCTTATCCTGGCTGGGTGGTCTATATCACATTCCCACCACAGTATCTCTCTTGCTGGCTTTACACCTAATTATTTCCCACAATGACTCAACTATCCTCACTTGCATTCATTTGTATGGCTTCATATGTTCTTTAACATGGAGGGCTACTCCACTACCTCTTCTTCTTCACCTATGCCTTCTGAAAAGTTGATAGCCATCAACTGCAACACTCCAGTTGTGGGAGTCATCCCACCAGGTTTCTGTGATGGCTACTATATCATAGTTTACCTGCTGCACAGTGGCCTTCAGCTCCTCCTGTTTATCACCCATGCTATGTGCATTGGTGTACAATCGTTTCAGGGAGGGAGCCGAGTACACGGTTTTCAGTCTTGATGGGTGATAGCCCTTCTTGTTATTTGTCATGCCACACTGCCTCACTGATGCTGTGCTACTATGCCCAGGGTTTTCACTAGTTAAGCCAGTTGTCCCCCTTGCGCATTCATATCTAGTTTAAAGCTCTCTCAGTGAGCCCTGCTCACTCCTGCCTCAAAGTTCTTTTCCCCTGCTGGGACAAGTGCATCCCACCTCCCGCCTGCAGGCCGGGCATCTCATATAGCAGCCCATGGTTGAAAAACCCGAAACTCTGTCTGTACCAACAGTCCTGGAGCCAGGAGTTCACTACGTGGCTCTTTCTGTTCATGTCCTCATTCTTGATCGCCACTGAAGGGATAGAAGGGAAAGTAACTTGTGCTCCCCATCCCTTAAGCAGCTTCTCCAGGGCTTTAAAATATCTTTTGATTTTGGGCTTCTCTTGGCAGCCTCATTACTTCCCACCTGAAAAATTAACAGGGAATAATAACCAGAGCGGTTTACTAGGGTGGGAAGTTTGTCTGCTACGTCCTTAACCCGTGCCCCAGGGAGGCAGCAAACCTCCCTGTGAAGTGGGTCAAGACTGCATATTGGGCCCTCTGCCCCTCTCAGGAGAGAGTCTGCCACCACAATTACCCACCTACCTTTCTTCTTAGAGCCAGTAGTGATGGCGGGTCTAGAGCAACTCAGTCTTTCTGGCACTTCTGGCCTGAGTGAATCAATCTCCTCTCTAGCAGCTAGCTCCTCTTATAAAACCCCATACCATATCAAATGGGATGTTAGGGGAGGCTGGGAGGGGATCCACCTGCTTTTCTGAGCAGAGACCTGTTTCCATTCCACCCCTTTGCTGAGGTCCTCTTCCAGAGCCTGGCCTAAGTGGGGCCTGGCCTCTGATTTGTGTAATTTGCTTGGAGCCTCAGCCTGCTGTCTTACCCTCAGGGAGCTGCCCCACCAATCTGTCTTGCTTTCACTCTCCCTGATGCTCCTCATCTTTTAGCTCTGCCACCATCCTGAGCAACAGGATGGTAAAAGCAACAGGCTGAGGTACTCCTTGCAGCTGGGTGTCTGCACAGCCACATGGTTGTTGGTGAGTGCTGTCTGTGTCTCTACACTTTCTCTACTGATTTTGGACCTAGTTTCAACCATTTTAGGCCAACAGAGACGACCTAGGGGGAAAAACAAGCGGGGTGGTGCACACTCAGCACTGACCTGTGCTGGCTAAGGAGCCTTTGAACTCCGCGCTGCGCTGCTGGATCTGCCCACTACTATCGCTCCTCTCTCACGGGATCTGCCAGGGCAGAGAGCGAATCGACTGCTCCCTTCGCTCTTCACATTCAGCTCTCCATGGTGAATGGAGTCCCTATCACCATATTTTTTGCCCTGAAGTGCCAGGATGCTCTGGCTACAAGGGCTAAGCCCTGTGCTGGCTGAGGAGCCTTTGAATTAGCTAGAAGATTTACATTCCAGAAAAATTGGTAAGAGATGTCTCAGGTTTCTCTGTTCAATGGAATCATTTTATGACTTAGAAAAATAAGCAGATGAAGTAAGTAAAATAAAGGCAAATACAGCAATTAATAAAGTCAAATTTCAATTAATGATACAAAATCCTTTTGGTCAGTTACCTCCAGAAACATGGTTATGAAGAGTGTTGCTAAAGAGAAAAAGAATAATCGGAACAATAGATGGACTATGTAGCTTGCAAAGAAAAGAAATACTTGTTCTAAAGAAGGCAGATAAAACAACAGTGCACATTCTGTTTATTGGCATTAGTGCAGGAATTAGCATATGATTGGAAGGGTCTCCTCAGTCCCCTCGGTCTTACTAGCAAGCATGTGGAATGGAATGTGGAGTAACACCAAAAAAAGTTAGAAATCCATGCCTCATTTGGATTCCTGTGTTCAGGTTTGGTCATTTGGGTCTTGGTATCAATAATGTAAAATGAACAGAGGTTCTGTACAAGTGCATAATTTAAAATTTGCCTTCCCTATTCTTGTGTGTGTGAAAGGGAAAAACATTAGTTGTTGACTGCGCACAGAAGAGAAACAAGACAAGAAATGAATGTATGATGAAACTATTCCTCTATGCACATGTCTCTTTTTAGACCATCCTTTGTTTTGTCTGTTGTTGTTAGGAGCATCTTCTGTCTTGACAGGAAGAAAATATTAAATTAAAATACATTTTTGTTAGAAAAGGAAACAGTGGATCTCTAGGTCATCCTGCTGTGGTGGGGAGATTGGACTGGCCAATCTTTAGAGGTCCCTTCCAATCCCTAATGTTCTCTGCTCTCACAGCTAAGAAAGGAGTATTTACTTAACATGTAAAACAGACCACCCAAGATTATTGCAGGGAGGAAGACAATGAGAGTAAAAAATACTGGATTTAAAATGTAGAATTTGCAGGAGGGCATTTGGAGGAATTTTCCCTTGAAGTTAGACTGGTGCCTTTCAGCATATATGGGAAGTGACATAGCGGATGAAAATCTGTGTGCACGTTCTTTAGCAGGAAATTCTTGTTCACCTATGTGGACAGCTAGGTTTTTTATTATGGGTGGTTCCATAAAGTTTTCTGTATTATGGAGTATGGTTTTTTTCCTACTCTTTTTCCCATACTTGCCATTCTGCCAATACTCTGGACTTAAAATGAAGTAATGGACAGGACTGCTCATTTTCTTCAATTTATTGGCTATAAAAGTGCTGTAGAACTGCTTCATTGTTGTGAAATCTTTTGCAGGCTCAAAAAGAAAAATGAGAAAATATTATCCTGCCAACTGAGTCAAAATAAATAATTTTAAAGCAGAAACATAAGTTGATGTGCATTTATGCCAGCGCCTGATGCCATCAGTATAAGTGCCTTGCTTCTGTATAGCTGCGTCTCCACTCTACAGCTAAATCACTATTTTGGTCATAGGACAGACAAGATTCACAGCTTGCACGGTGCAGTGTGTCAAACTGCCTTTGGTTTAGAAACAGTGTGTAACTCTTTAGTAATCCATTGCTTGGGTGGGAGATTAAGGATAAGTATCATACATTTGGACTGCGATGTGTTCAGAATATAGAATCATAGAATCATAGAATCACTATGGATTGGAAGGGACCAAGATCATCTAGTCCAATCCCCCTGCAACAGCAGGATCACCTAAACCAAGTCACACAGGAACACATCCAGGCAGGTCTTGAATATCTCCAGTGAGGGAGACTCCACAACCACCCTGGGCAGCCTGTTCCAGTGCTCTGTCACCCCCACCATGAAGAAGTTCCTTCTCAGGTTGATGTGGAACCTCCTATGTTCCAGCTTACAACCATTGCCCCTCGTCCTATCACTACATGACACTGAGAACAGCCCAGTTCCATCCTCCTGACACCCACCCCTCAAATATTTGTAGACATTAATGAGGTCACCCCTCAGTTTCCTCTTCTCCAAGCTAAAGAGACCCAGCTCCCTCAGCCTCTCCTCATAAGGGAGCTGCTCCACCTCCTTTATCGTCTTTGTTGCCCTACACTGAACTCTCTCCAGCAGCTCCACATTCCTCTCGAACTGAGGAGCCCAGAACTGGACACAATACTCCAGGTGTGGTCTCACCAGGGCAGAGTAGAGGGGGAGAAGAACCTCTCTTGATCTGCTAACCACCCCTCTTCTAATCCACCCCAGGATGCTGTTGGCCCTCTTGGCCACAAGAGCACATTGCTGGCTCATAGTCATCTTGTTGTCCACCAGGACCCCCAAGTCCCTTTCCCCTACACTACACTCCAACAGGTCAGTCCCCAGCCTATACTGGTACCTGGGGTTGTTCTTGCCCAGATGCAAGACTCTGCACTTACTATAGCTCATTAGATTTTTCCCAGCCCAGCTCTCCAGCCTGTCCAGATCTCGCTGAATGGCAGCACAGTCTGCGGGGGTGTCGGCGACACCACCCAGCTTTGTGTCGTCAGCAAACTTTCTGACAGCACATGCCAATCCCTCATCCAAGACATCAATGAATAGATTGAACAGGACCGGTCCCAGGACTGACCCCTGGGGCACTCCACTAGATACAGGCCTCCAACTAGACTCTGTCCCATTGACCACCACTCTCTGACTTCTACCCTGTAGCCAGTTCACAATCCACCTCACTACCCGAAAATCCAGGCCACGCTGCCTCAGTTTGTCTGCAAGGATGCTGTGAGAGACCATGTCAAATGCCTTTCTTAAGTCAAGATAGATGGCATCCACCGTTGTCCCATCATCCATCCACCTGGTTACACCCTTATCAAAGGCTATCAAGTTGGTCAAGCATAACTTTCCCTTTGTGAGGCCATGCTGACTGTCCCTAATGACTCTCCTGTCCTTGACGTGCCTGGAAACAGCCTCTAGTACAAATTGTTCCATCACCTTTCCTGGGATGGAGGTGAGGCTGACTGGTCTATAGTTACCTGGGTCTTCCTTCTTTCACTTTTTAAAGATTGGGGTAACATTTGCTATCCTCCAGTCCCTAGGTACCTCTCCGGTTCCCCAGGACCTACCAAAGATGATGGAGAGTGGCCTAGCAAACTGCCATTTCCCTTAGCACATGCGGGTGCATCCCATCTGGGCCCATGGATTTGTGTACATCCAGTTTCCTCAACTTATTCCAAACCCAGTCCTCATCAACCAAGGCAGGCTCGTCTCTTGCCTCAAATTCTTCTGCAGTCTGGAACTTAATATCAAGACAGGTCCCAGAAGTATAGACAGAGGCAAAGAAAGTGTTGGGTATCTCTGCCTTCTCTGCATCCTCTGTTGCCAGGGTACCCACCTCATTCAGCAGGGGGCCTACGTTGCCTCTAGCGTTAGTTTTACCTGTAATGTATTTGAAGAAACATTTTTTTTGCCCTTGACCTCTCTTGCAAGGTTTAATTCCAAGGAGGCCTTGGCTTTTCTAGTTGCATCCCTACATTCCCTCACCAGAGCCTTATAATCACCCCAAGTGGCCACCCCCTCCTTCCACGACCTATAGGCTTTCTTCTTCTTCAGTTTGCCCAGCAGTTCCCTGTTTAACCACGTGGGTCTTTTGGCTCCCTTCCTTGACTTATTCCTTGTTGGGATACTCATTTCTTGTCCTGCAAGAAAACAGTCTTTGAATGTTGACCAGCTATCCTGAGCTCCCTTGCCTGCCAGCACCCTGTCCCACGGGATGTCCCCTAGCAATTGCT
>VXBP01009319.1:10000-40755 GCA_013400115.1 Rhinopomastus cyanomelas | reverse complement strand
TCTTGTTGTCCACCAGGACCCCCAAGTCCCTTTCCCCTACACTACACTCTAACAGGTCAGATTCATCCAGCTTTAGTTCGGTGCAGCTCACTGAATGCCCTGCAATTTACTAGAAAAGTGTATGCTGGTAAGAATGTAAGTGGATTTTTTTCTAATTTCATCTTATAATATCCAAATTGTCTATTATCTAAACTTACTCAGATAAAGGTGTATCTAAATATAGACATTATTTCATATAGACATGTAATAATGAAGGAAAGGCCCAGACATACCCCGGATTGAAGTTTAAATTAGGTAAACTAAACTGAAAGGAGATGTTGTCAATAGAACATTTATCTAAATCATCCCTTTGAAGATTAAAATATCGCCACAACATTTACAAGGAAAATCCGAGAAGCCCTGAAATCTAGTATGATCCCCGACTTCTTCAGGGCCTTTTCTTCTCCCTCTCCCCGCACTGTGCTTGATTCTTCTTTCACTGTGAAGAGCCTTTAGGTTTATCTCTCTCCCCTACCTGTTAGCATTGTTGGGTTGTTTTTTTTGAAGTGCTGTGATATTTTGAAACTGGTTTTGAAGAAGGCATTTCGTTGGTGCAATTTCAGTTTTTAACAGCAACTGCTAAACTGTTTGTAGCACATCTCCACTGGTGTAGAACTAAAATCTGGAAGTAATCAGCAACCACTGAACATAAGAAAGTCTTCAAAAAACATTTAAACACAGCTGGAGTCTGCTAGTAGTTGGGATAGGATTCAGGTACCTAATCCCTTGAGGTTAGTCGCCATCCCCCATCTTCCTTGTGTTATATGTGGAGCTAAAAAGCCCCAGGGTGTTGATGGTTGTAAAGAAACTACGGCATCTGACACCTGCTGGGAGCAATAAAGAACGAACTCTGTCTGCCATTGTCAGCTTGTGGCTTCCTCCTCCCTGCTGCACCGCTTTTATTTTGTGCTGGGTTTAGAAGGGAGAGACAAGCGCTACCTGTTTAGCCATGTAAACAAACCTGGTAAGGAGCAGCAGTCACTGCTGAAAAGCCAGCCTTTTTTTCCTTTGCAAGCTTGACCTGTGATACAAGCAAGTCTGCTTGAGAAGTGAACAAAATTTCTACCTCACTTCTAAGAAACATTGCTGCAATTGTTTTAAGGATCACGTGACCCTGGGAGTGTCTTTGCATCCTGCTTGGTTTGCTGGGCAGCACTTCATCTTTGCCTGAATCGTTCCCATTTTCCTTGTTCTGTCGAGTTAGTCGGGACGACCTCTCTGCCTTGGATTGTCTCGTCTGCTCAATACAGTTCATAAGCAACAAATTAAGGACTGCCGTCAGTTTGGGTTGACACGATCTCGTTCTCTGCTACATACAGAAACAAACAAAAATGCCTCTCTCTCAGCAACACTGCTGAACATGTTTTCTCTCTCACCTCTTACACTTGCAAGCAGTGTTGTATGTCTAGGTGAACTGAGAGCCTGGTAGTGTGGCTGGGAATTGGCAGTGCAAGTATTGAGCTCTGCTCCCTTGTACTCATGGACTGGCCCAAGCTGCTGAAGGAGAGGGGGAGACTGCTTTTCAGCGGTCTCCTAGAGTCACATTAACCTTCTTACCTCTTTCTGCACTAGAAGGGAGTCTTTGACGAGGAGAAACAGTGATGGAAAGACAAGATGCTTTGGGTGTCAAACTTCAAAATTCAAGTACAGACCTTTGTTAAAAAAAATTGCAGTCAATTACATGCAGCAACCAAAGCTACTGTTCTTTACCCTGGCTCCTTATGATCTCTGTTATAATTTTCCTTATATGCTTAAGACACATGCAATTAAACTGATTTTTTCATTTTCTTTTTACCAAACCCAGAACATTTAAAACGCATGTAGTCAAAGTAATTCCGGTTTTCCTGGTTAATATGCCAATCGGTGTTTAGATGAGACTTGAGTTCTGCTCTTCTTTTGTGATGAACTTCTGCACAAAAGCAAGTTTTAATCACTAGAGAAAAACACTACAGAGTGTCACTTTGAGGAAGTTTTTTTCTTTCTGTATTTTTTTCTGTGTTGAATGAGTCCTACATCCATTCTGCAGCTGTATATTGCAAGCCCATGTAACTTCTAGAACAGTCTGAATTCCCATCAGTGCAATAGGTGAGCATTATAAGAGACAAGAACATGGAAAACTACGTGAAAAGAATGTCATCAATGAAATTAACCTTACCCACACTCTTGGCACTTTGTAGGGTCACAGCACTTCCAATGGATTGATTATCTTATTGTAGAAAATCAATTTGGCTTTTGGAGTGGTGTGGTATTAGTTCCTGATTTTTCAGGAAAGAGAAAGTATCTTGCAAAACTTTAGCCTAAGACTTTGGGCCTGTTTTGTTCTGTGTGTGAGCTAATCATGCTGCAAGTAAGCTTAAAATAGCAATACGAATTATTTGTTTGAATTTCATGTTGAAGCACTAATAGTTGTGGTGATCGCTTCCTCAGAATTTTGTTGGTTTCAAAAGTCCACATTTTCCCATGGATCGCAGAGCAGTTTCACTGTAGAACCTTGCAATTGTGATGTGTGTGAACAGATAAGAGATTGAAACCTTTTCCACTGCTTGCCAATGTAGACACTATTATAGGCCATTATGTCAGAAATAATCTAACATCACACAAACATTTAAAATGCTCCACAGAAATGATCTCAAAATGGAATTATATGGTTTTAAACATTTGATTATGATTGCGTTTTCTTATTTACATTTCAGTAGCTGAGACTATTTTCTGTTCCTTCCTATATGATATTTGCTTAAAGTAATTATACCAGCTGAGAACAGTGGCAGATTGAAATTAAATGTTTGGATTAAATATTTTGTCAGCAAACATGCAGCAACTGCTTTACTACTGCTTCTCTTCTTTGCATACTGATTACAAAAAGATTAGCATTTATCTGGGCATGATTTGAAAATGGCTAGATAAATGCAATTGGATATTGCAGTTAAAAAAAAAAACCCTGGAAAGCG
The DNA here is from genome assembly GCA_013400115.1 of Rhinopomastus cyanomelas. Taxonomy (NCBI): domain Eukaryota; kingdom Metazoa; phylum Chordata; class Aves; order Bucerotiformes; family Rhinopomastidae; genus Rhinopomastus; species Rhinopomastus cyanomelas. The sequence goes on along the minus strand of VXBP01009319.1, from coordinate 37,768 downwards.
TCTGGATCAAAGTAATAAGGACCATGATATATGAAAATTAAAAAAAAAGAATGTGTGAAGTCTACCTGCTAAGTGTCTCATCCTATCCTCAAACTGGCTGCTTTCACTGTATTTCCAATTAATCTGAGTTGCAGTTAGGACCAAAACATGATTAAATGAAGGTTTCCACATTGCTGCTGATCTAAATATATGAACTTCTCGTGGGGCTTTTCAGAGAACTAGAATTCAGAACACCTACTGCTTTCTAATCCTGAAACATGGGAAAACATTTTAGTTCTGTACTAATAATGAAAAGTCTACCAATCAAGAATTCTCATTAACCTTAACAAGGCTTTCATATGTAGATAAGCAACTGTAATATGACTTTTCAACAATGGCAGTTTTAGCGCAGAAACTGGGAAACAAAACTTCAGACTGATGCATCATAGCTTTAGTCCTAATTTCAGCTGTGTTTTACTTTGCTGAGCTGTAGTTCTCATTCTGTATTAGAGAATCAGGCCATTTTCCAGCAGCCCTACCCCCCTGCAACCTTCATAGATGGAGGGAGACACTCCTTAGGCTTCTTGAACTAGAGCTCAAATCTCAAGCTGCTGCTTTCTCCCTCCACTTGGGTCCATTGCTCCTCCTTTGGAAGAGGCATTTTTCCATCCGTGACCTATTTGTCCCAGAGATTAACCCACTTTTGTTTGCATGGTTATGTCATTCTAGGTGCTTCTCTTTCTTCCCCGTAAGAAAGGATAAGACCTAACTCAGATTGATTCTCCAAATGTTTCCCCCCAAACTGCTGCATAAAATAGATCATTTATTGTTTCTATAAGACTTTTCTGTAGCTGAGCTTCACTTCAAAGATATTTGTAATGGTAAATAAAAATAGTGAAGAAATTCAGTGTTTATTTCTCTTCTTCTTCTTCTTCTTCTTCTTCTTCTTCTTCTTCTTCTTCTTCTTCTTCTTCTTCTTCTTCTTCTTCTTCTTCTTCTTCTTTAGACACGAACGAGAAAATGTTTATATTGAATGTAGTACTATGTATGGATGTATATTGTCTTTACTTGCTACTGTAAAATGCCCTTCCTTTTGGTTGAATCCTTGGTAAGCTCGTGTTCGTGTGTATTTTTGCCTAAGGAACAGACAGGAAAATAGTAACAGTTTTGTCTCCTCTTGAGGATGAAGGGAGGTGAATATAACATTTGCTAGTCTTTCAGGAAAAGGCAATTTTTACAAGGTAACAGAAGACGGTTTGTCTCTGAGGGACCACATTACCCCTGAGACACATCCCATTTCATATCGCCTTATGTTGTGCCAACTTCTGGAGTATCTTGGTGCAGAATTTTCTGTGATGCATTTAAGTTCAGTGCATTCTGTATTTAGAAAAGAAGGATATTCTTCTTCCGAGTTATTTATGCTATTTTACTAGTATCGACTAGGAGGCTGCTAGAACACTTAGTGTGTGCATTTAAAGGTGTTTGGTCATAGGCTGTAGAACATATTGTTAGAATCGCTAAACAAGTTAGAAAGATGCCATGGTGTTGGAAAGGTTAATGGAAAAGCCTTAGCAAACAGATGCATTGTTAAGGCTTCTCTAGGGCAGATTTGAGTAGTGAAGTTTGGAAAGCCATTAGCACAGCTGCACCCGCGTGTGCTGGTACAAACTGTCTTTAAATATTCTGCTGGCAACGGTTTGAGTAATACAGTAGCAGGATTGCACCTGACCACACATGGCCATTTCTATTTTCGGCTTAATTGCCTGTTAAGGAGCACTAAGGAACTCCAAATAATTCTAGTCCGCTTCATCAGCCAGCTGTGAAATACACTATTGCAACTACATAAAAATAAAGACCTAAAAATAAGAAGTACGTGTGCAAGCAGCTTGTGCTTTCTCACCCAAGGATGTTAAAGGCGCTTATGTGTCACGGACGTAACAGAACATTTTGAAAAGCAGATCTAATTCATACTGGGCAAGTGGCATGTGGTTTCTTATTGAGCTAGAGAGAGCAAAGCAGCACAATCCAATGCAAAAACTTTTCAGAGCCATCAGCTAGCACAAAACTGCTTCTGGGAAAACAAACTGCACTATTTACAAATTGTGATATCATCAAGAGCTATTTATATTGCGAAAATAATTTACACTCCAATTACGTATTTGTAGATAGTACAGCCAGAAATGGCCACTTGTCTCATCCGGGCTGACCCTCAAACCAGAAATGAGGCTAAAGCTGCCTTTTTAATTATGAAATATACTTTCCTTGCTGAGGACCAATTTTTTAAATTATTTTTATTACAGTATTGAAAACATCTCCATTTTCAATAGCCAAGCATATTTCAAGAGAATTAAAAAAAAAGAGTTATTAATATGTAAGGGGTTTTTTTGGCAATTAATCATGGGCTCATAGTAGATGCTAGATCATCACCTCTATTTCTTGCCAGGAGATGATTTTTTTTTACAGTTTTTTTCCAGTCAGATTTAATTTGTGGCAAGCCATTGGGTATGTACTGCTTTATTTGGGAATTGATCTGTACTCTGTCACTCATTTGGAATTTTCTCCTTTTACCTTATTTCAATTATTCATTATAATGTAGGTTCATAAATTACTGGATTTATTTTTTTCCTGGTTATCAACTACTAGCTGCACTCAATAGGTAGAGATTTCTTGTTTGGGTAAGCCCTTTCATTTGAATATATAGGACAGGAAATGGTGACTTTTGAGATGTAATTTAAAAAACCCCGTTCTTTTGTAATGAATTCAAAAGGCTCATCATGTCAAATGCAAATTAAAAGTGTAATTTGTTACTGAAAAAAGCATTTTCAGGCAGCAAGAGGGTACCAGGTGTTTCCCAGTGCCTAGTATTACCTGTAGTGAAAGGGCATGCCTTTGCCTGAAAGTTACTTGGTCTCTCCTTATGACATGATTGAGATAATTCTAAAGGAGTAGACTAAGAGGTGTATTTGTCTACAGGTCTAATACAGATTTACTGGGTTCTCTGAACACAATTTCTGCTTTCGCTATCTGTACCTCTACCACAAACAATGGATACACAAACAATGTTCTGTGGGAGACATTGAATACTTAGAAGAATATTCTTGTGACAAGAGTGATGACACAGCTGTGTTTGCAAAGCCTGAGAACTCGGGTCGTTGTAACATCTAAAAAAAGTTAACACACTCTGGAGGTTTGAGAAAAGCATTGCTATATGGATAAACGTGACTTCCCCCTGTGTTGTTTGAAATGACTTTCTGCATGGTCTACACATGGCCTTTGGAGCTGTCTGATGAAAGTTACCCTCCACTTCAACTGTGAAAGATGTTTTTCATTGAATAGTAGGCTTCCAATTTCTCTTGCAAATCTGTGTGGAAATTGCTATCTGCTTTGCAAAAAAAAAAATCTCAGGAGTAAAGAGAGTATTCAAATATTTTCTGTAGCTAGTCAAATTATCAAGTTACTGTTTGTGCATGTTTATTCCAGTATTGAGGCTCAACAGAAGCAGTGATTTATGTTAGAAACTAAAGAGAAATATGTATGCGTGTGCTAGAGTGGCGCATCACTGAGAAGCATCACATGTGCTTCGTGATGAGCACAGCTCACATAGCAGTATACCGCCAGGAGGAATTCCGTAACAAGGCAGAAGCTCAGTTGCTCTGGCTAACACTCAACCCCATATAGGAAACGCTGCAGATATGACACCTTCCGGAATGACTGATCTTTGATTTGAGTATAAGCACTTTGGTATCAAAGCAGCATTGCAAGTGAAAAGCAAAAATAAAATTAAAAAATATGAACAATACCTAACTTTCTAAAGTGCTTTTCATACCAAGTTACCATAAAGGCTGAAGGAAACGTTCCAAAATCATCCTGACTACTGCCCATCGTTGATGAATTGTTTCTTTCTAGGTATTCCCAGTACTGGCTTTTCACTGTGGCATCTTACAGATGAGAGACTGTGTTGTTTCTGTTGAAGAGGCAGACTGGAGCCTAGATAAGGCGAAGATTGCCTTGAGTTCAGCTAAACAACAGTGGCTTTTTGGTCAGTTGAACTTCCTGCAAGATCCTTCTGGGTTTTTCCTTTAGATCTCTCGACTCTTGAAAAAAATCTCCTGTCATGTATAATAATAATTCAGAAGCTCTCCAGTCCAGAGGTTTGATTGTAGTAATGTGAGTGACCCGACCTCATGGGATCTGCAAGGGACTACATTATTTCTACAAAGAGATACCAACATGACCTTATCTGTAGCTACGAAATACCTGTTGCTGTACATCTTCAGTGAATCCCACAATTAGGATGGGTAACTGTAATTTCACTGTTTCTTGAGACTGTACTGAAATGGGAATTCAGTCTAGTGCTGATGAAGTTAATAGACTTGCTCTCTGGGTCCCCTAGAGCGCTCTTCATTTTACTTGTTGCCAACAACAACCTTTTTAATCACAATCACATCTGCTAGAAGAGTGAGCAAGTTGTATGTTTTCATGGTTGAACCCCCTTTTGCTGTGTTCCACAGATAAGTAGTTACCCTGCAACTTTATCCTAAACTGTTACCCAAAGGTCTGTACCACCTGCATGAGCCATCAGTCTTCTCAGGCCAGTGTTTCCTCAGTGATAAGTTATACACCATATATTTAAGGTTTCTGTTCTCCAGAAAAAATATGAAAATGTTTTTCAGGTTTTTAATATTCTGAAGGAGCAAAGGATCATCTTGTTTCACCTCTTGTCAGTCACTTGTATTATGGTTTTTATTTTAGAATGATCCCACATTAAAACTGCGACGTCCTCCCCTGGAGCCCTAGATGAGCCCTCTCCTAAGCCCTAAAGCTTAGGCAGTAACGGTTTTATCAAATTTTTCAAAATGTTTACTCAAATCTCTCAAACTGTGTCTAATCCAGAAATCTGTTCTGTCCTTTTAATCTACTCACTTACTAGGAGTCTAGGTAGAGGTCCTGAAGATAGCTGGATACTTTATAACCATCCCTCCAACTCCAAAGGACGTACAAGCAAGGCCAGTGCTCAAGACTGCTGGGAAGTTCTTGATGTTGAGTGGAGAGCTTGTCAAAACTGTGCTAGATAGGGAAGCTCTTTGGTAAAGGTAATGGTTACTCTTTTTAAGAAGTCAGTCATAAAGGTACGGTGTCATATGGTGGGGTTTTGTGCTATTTTGGTTTTTTCCCTTTGGTGGCTTTTTTTGCTTGTTTTTTTTTTCCCCAATTTTCATGTTGGCATATTTTGGCTTCTAATTTAAGAGCTGAAAATAGTTATATGGTAATTTTTGCTGTGCTAATCATGTACACTTTTCCTGTGAAAAGAGGGGTGCTATTTCTGGTTTTTATGGACAACAGCAATGCTCTCATTATAGCTGTAAATGCCTTTATTTTCTGCTCATAGTCTTCGTGTTATAATTAATACAACGTTAAGAAATTAGTAAGACAGTGGAAAATGGTGGCTAATTTTTCCAAATGAAGCTAAGGATAGAATAAAGATGGACAGAATGTAATTAAAGAGGCTGGAATTTGGCCAAGATGCTGGCATTGTCTTGCAAAAGTGCCATGGGTTCGTTAATGGCCCTGAGTGTCCTCAGTTGTATGTCTCTTTTGAAAGAGGGATGCTGGTGATCCTCTACTGCCTAGTGAATACATTGCTAATGCTTGCCTGGCTGAGAGCTGAGAATAACAGTAGGATGAAGAGATTCATTAAACTGTGAAAGATCAAAATGAATGAATAGTGAAACTGAGGACCCCTGCCTTCTCTAAAAAGTGTCTTATTGCTGCCTTGAGGAAGTGATGGTCTGATCCACTGCTCACTGAAATCAATGAAAAGGATCGAATTGATTTCAAAGGATTTTGGCTCAAGCCCTGAGTTCCATTTTATCTTGTCCTTTGTTCTCTGTCAAGGATTAAAGTTACCAGGAATTCTTGTATCTGACTTCATTTTGCCAAAACATAAAATGAAATTTTCTTTATCTGTTTAAACAGATTTTCCAAGAGTTGCTACTCAAAGTCAGGAGAACAAAGTCTAGGCAGGTCCCTGACCTGGAGGATAGCCTCCCTTGGGCTGTGAAACGAATCAGCACAGTACACATGGCCCTACAGAATTTGGTTGTCACGTATTTATTTCTGTGTTAGTTTCTTTTCAGTCTGAGTTTACAGGTTCTGTATACCAAAAATGGGCCTTGGCTTCACCTCATTTTTCTGTAGCCATTCATGAAGTAGTAACGTATCACAGCAGAAAAACCTCATACATCTGTCATGTGCTGAGGAGTTTGGTAGTTATTCTGCTTCATGGGTGCATTTTTCAAATGACTCCCATACTTTCACCTTCTGTTTGGGATGATTTAAAAGTACTGTTACACCTGGGTAGTCAGTGTTTTCTCCTACTGCCGAAGCCACCTGGTGGCTTACATTTTATGCACTGCTTTCAGGCAAATACTAGCTTAAAAACATTAATTCAAACATTAATTTATTGATCTGAGCTTTACTTGTATTATTTCTGAAATATTTGGAGAGTGATGGCTTAACTTAAAATATGGCTGTATTGCAAAGTAAATTTGCTTATTTGATACTTTTGAGAATGTTTTCCACAAAATTTGGGACGGTGCTCACTAGTGTGAGCAACACGACATTTGTACGTTATTTGTGTTTATCTGATGAGCTGCACAACTGACAGAGGGGAACCTCATATGTTGATCCCTCTAGATACCTGAAATGCAAAAGGTGTTCTGCATTTGAGTCCCACAGATGGCTTTGAATTATGTGTGTATTGTGTGGATGAAAACGCATAACCTGTCAGCATTAAGGAGGCAAAGTCAGAAGCAATGCTAAAACTACACTTGCATGTGTTGAAAAAGCATAGGAAGGCATACCTACCACCATCCCATCACCTTTTCTCCACCTCTAGAAACCACTAAAGCTTAAAATTTAAATATTTTTCCTAATTTTGTTTTCCACTGTTTTTTCAACGACTCATTCCTTTGTTTAATCTGTTCTCTCTTTCATTAGTGGAGAATGCACCTAAGAGTGTACAAGTTAGAGGGCTGTCTCTATTATGTAAAAATTCTTTTGAGAATGTAATGAACTAGGGTTTTTGCTTTTGCTTCTGCTTATGTGCAGCTTGTCTCTTGCTTTGGTATTTTAGTGACGGTAGAGAAATGACCCTTGAAGTTACAGTGTCAGGATGGTAATGAAATGACATCTAGGGGAAAAAAACCAGAAACCTTTATTTAATTCTCCCATCATGTTGTGGTGTTGGTATTTTTTCCCATTCCTTGTAATTAGACTTGCCATCATTAGGGACAGTCTTAGTTGTTAGCGGTGTCTTGTTCACCTTTGAAGAGGGACAGAAATGGACAAGCAAAAACATTCCCCCAGTACCAGTCTGGGAGGTGGACAGAAACTGGCATTTTTCACAATCCAGTATTAACCTTTTTGTCCTTAGGGAACTGTCAACTTTTCTTTGTGCGTGGAATCTCTGCTTTTCTGTTACTTTTGTGATATCTCTCAGGTAGTCATTAAATTTGAATACAAAGTCTCTGTCAATGCCCAAGATTAAATTAACTAATTAATTAGGTTAATGTGCTAGTGGGCCAAAACAAAAAAAAAAAAGGAGGGTTTAAAAGCTAATAATAAAGTGGAGGCAAATCCAAAACCTAACTTGATTTGGAGAAGAAAACAAGGCGACGTATTCAATTCACCCCACATAAAAAACCCCAATGCAAGGCATCGAGAGATTAATCACATGTTCTTCCATAACTGGGCCTAGCTGCCATCTCTACTCTGTCAAACACAAAAGATTTCTAGCAATTGTTGCTCCTTGTGGAAACATGGAGTCCATGCAGTCCATGCACATGTCCCTCAGTGCCAGTGGGCTTTTTAAAGTCCAGTTCCCTATTCTATGTGCTTCTAAGTCAGTCCTCCGTTTCCAGCATGCTGATTCTTATGGCCATGAGTGAAGAGCTCTCTCCATTTCAGCAAACAGTGGAACTCAGATTAAACCTTCCTTCTGCCAGTCCTTGAGGTACCACTCCACTAATTTGTCTTCCTAGAGAATTGGAAACTGTTGCTGCAGTAAAATGCATGGAAATGCCTTTTTCAAGGTAAAAGGGACCAATATGTTGTTATTACTGAAGACTGATTGTGGGCCAGGTGCCATGAGTTTAAGAAAGACTGGATGTGAGACACCACTCTAACAGTTATACTGTACATAAAGCTCAGCTTCCCTTTGTCCTTTATTTCCAAAACCACAGTCATGTACTGTTTGATATAAAGCAGAATCTCTGCTAGCTAGCTGTGGTAGTAAGCACACAGTTGATGATATTGGTGAAGACACTGACCAGCCTTAAACAAGTCAGAAATTGTTTACTCCATTTGCAGTTTTAACACTCTAATCTTACCACGTGTGAAATGAATCACGTTCCCTTATATCTCTTACACCTGCAAGCTATGCATCATCAGCATCAAGACCAATGTTCCTGTTTGGTAACACACAGACTTGTCAAAAGCTGGTCAGTAAGTTAGGCCTTTATTAGAACATGGTGTTGTCCCCATGCCTATTGGGCATTGCAAGTAAAGCAAGCTGTCAGTCTGATGTGTTTACAGACAGATGGGTCAGAAGTAAAAGCAATTATTTTAAATGTGACCTGACCAGTGCAGAGCTGGAGAGATTTTGCACATTTATAAATGACCATCTTCATCAGACATTCAGCCAAGGATGTATTACCAAGCCAGTTGCCTGAAAGCCTTCTGTGGTAAGTCCAAGAATTAGAGTCAATATTATTTAGACCTTTCCTTACCAGTGCATGGAGCTTTCCCAGTTTCTAAAAGCTTACAAGCAAAAATTGAATACACACTATGAATTTCACATACTCTTCTGCTCATAGGAGGAGTTACCAATATCAAGCAAAGAAGCAGAGCGTATTATATTTTTCAAACAAAACATTTTCTCTTTATTGCCGAGTATTCCTCATAACGATACCATCAGATCTCTTGGACTCATTTTTCTGTGTTGTTTTTTTGTTCTAATGAACCATCTACCCCTGTAAGCTGTTATCTGAAGTGAAGTTTACAGTTCTGATTTGCACACAGGGATGCTATTTAACGTCTGATCTTCTATATGACCATGTCTTCATCTCATTTTAGAATAATGGTAAGAGGAACTTTGGTCCCCTGCTGCTCACTATGTCCTTCTCCAAGCTTGCTTGCCTTGGCCTTTAAAAAAGTGAAACTCAGACATCCTATGTAAAACCTACCATGTTCAACACTTGGATCCGTCAGAAATGCTTTCAGTTGTAGATGCAGTAAGTGTGTGAAAATATCCATGTTGCACTTAGACTCCGGCTCTGTCTGGGGTGTAACTTGTCCCTGTGTACAATTCTCATGACATTCAGAGTTCTTCGCTGTGAAGAGCACCTGCTCTGGCAGTATTCTGACCAAGTCTTTACCAGAACAGTAAGTACCTTAAGAGGGGATTCTACGTAGTTGGCTTTGCTGGAGGTGGGAACATGGTGATTTAAAGAAGTCTCTGTCTTTTCCTACAGTTGCACTGCATGGAGGAAATTTAGTGGGAAGAAGGGAGAGAACAAGCACTCTGGTTCTTTAAAATCCATAGTTTTATCCTGACAGTTTACGGATTCCTTCTTTGTTTTCTAAGAGGCAATGAACCTTCTCTTCTGAAGAGACAGGCTATTCAGTCATCTCATCTTTGTCCAATTTACAAAATGTTTGAGGGGTAATCATGACAATTCCTACAGACTTTAGGTGCTTTCTTTGATGCTAGAATGTGCTTTCACTGGCAGTATATCAAAGGCTGATCCTGGTCACCCTGTGCATCATAGGGCAACATGCACATTTATTGGTCCTTAGTGTTTGTCAGGTAGCTGGGCTTTCAATACGGGACAGAATTATGTCTGTTTCCCACCTTCTCCCCCTCCTAGAGTCATATTTTAAAATTATGAAGCACATAATATCTCCCAGACACTGAGATCATGTTAGCTTAAGATAGGAAGGCAAAAGAAAATCTTAATCGATGCTACTATACAGAAGCCAGGCTCTCATGGTCTTGTACCTCCTGCATCTCACAAACTACAAAGATGTAGCTTGAGTATCTTTCATGCTCTTTAAGCTTTATTTTCCTTTCCTTCCTCTGTAATCCTTACAGCAACAGAAAGAAGAAAGAAAACACAGAGTGGAAAGACAGGAGTAAATATGCTTTTGCCTCGATCTTAATAAAATCATAGAGTCTCCAATTCTTGGAGACATCTCCAGACCAGTCCTTTTTGTCAACAGCTCCTTTATGTACAGACTCGGGCTGTGACCTCACTGCTTGTCTGTACTCGTCTCCTGAAAATCTGTGTTTTCACTTAAATAGAAGGGGTGCTCCTTTGTACCCGACTGCTTCATGGACTTGGGCAAATGTGTGGACCCTCTCCTAAGGTGGTTTTGGGAGGATTGATGACAGAAAAAGGAAATTGAGTAGTTTTGAAGAGGTAATGGCCAACAGGAAATCCGAGATAGGACTGAAAGCATAAGGAATACTTAGCCATTTGTTCTTAGCCAAGTTCTTTGGGTTGTCTGTTCTTTGAGTAATCAAACATTTTTGAGAGAATGTGGATCACAGTATTGCGTCCGGTGCTACATTAGGAAATTAGATAAAGTCTGGACTAGGTGACATAATAGATTTTTTTGTTTGTTTGTTTGAAATTGCTGTTCTTGTACTTAGACCCCACCCTTTGGTTTCTCTGACTGCTTATCCAGGACCAAATATATCTACTCTGTGCCCTAACAGAGATTAGCTCAAGATCTTTCATTTTTTACTGCCAAGCTATGCCTAAATGTCTGAAGTATATATCTAAAGTAGTATAATTTCTTTTTTAGTATTTGGAATTTTGCATCACAATGAAACTTATTTTCTCCAATCTATGCTTTGGTCATATTCTATGCAAGAGCACTTTGGCATACACCATCTTGGTGTACACTCCAGTTCCTTTCTCCCTCTTCTGACTGCTCTTACCCTGGGGACTGTATACTGAGTCATCCATGCAGAACTGTGCCTTCGAGAAAGTGAGACTGCCTTCAGATGAGTTAAGTAAACATGTACAAAGTGTCCTGTTTTTACACAAAATACAGTTGATGGCCAGTCTATTTTATATGAACCTTGTGGGTTCTGTAGTCCAACAATTCCACTCATTAACACTAAATAGTGCTTAGAAAAACTGAAAAGGCATTGGATGCTCTGAAGTGACTAGAAAGCATGGCCTGGAAAAACATGGCTTTTGGGTTCTGTTTTTGTTCCAATCATTTTTAATGTCTCTGGAATTGTTTTATATCTTTTAGTAGGTAAACCAAATTCTGCTTACCTACATGGTTCCTATGAAACTTAGTGAATGCAACTCTGATGTATTATTTACTCATGTCCTACTCAGGGGAAATTGTTAAAATTATTGTAGTTATCTGGTGTTTATGGCATTTTATCAGACTTTAATTGCTTACTCCATTTTCTCACTTTTGATCCTGACTCTGTTCCTCCTTGTGACTTTGTGACTGAAACATGCTTTTCTCTCAAGCCATTCCCTCACTTTTTTATGTATTTCCCCTTAAGCCCTTACTTTTCTGTTTAGCTTATGATTGACTCCCTTTGAAAAACGTTTTGTGCTATTGTGTGCTAACTTACATTGTGTTTTACATAAAAGGTATGAGATAAAATAAAGAAGAAGGTGGGAGATGATGCATTGCATTAGTGTGTGGGCTGAAAGATGGAACAAAGGGCTGTTTTCTAATTCAAACCAAAAATAGAAAGCAAGACACTTGCTATACTTCTGTGCATGTCAACAAAACTGTGACTTTACACATAGAATAAGAAGTATGAAAATTCACGTTAAGCTACTAAGATGGGATGTGTTAAGAATCTAACCACGTCATTTGCTGAGAAAAATAATCCCAGATTTTTTTTTTAAACACTTGTCATAATGTTGGACAATGTGAGCAAAAGAAAATAATTTGCATTATGAAAAACTCCTGTAAATATATCCGCTGAATTGCAGCGTGCAGCTCCAGCAGGATATTGCTTAGAGAGATTTTGTTTAAAACATTTATTGGAGGCATATATTGCGGTATATCATTTACTGGCTGGAAGCCATGCAATATGTGTCTTAACAAAAAAAAATTACCTTGTAATATGAGCCCCTCCAAGGCATAATTATATAATAAAGTTCTTATTGGGAAAACTGGAAGAAGGCCAAGCCTTGTCCAAATATAGTGAATGTCAGAGCCAAATTTATTATCCTTAGCTATTAACAGGAGAAGGCAGGTTTTGTTTACCAAGCCTAATTCTCTCCTAATTGCAGCCACTATAAAATAATTACTATCCATGGGATAACAACACAAGACAGAGTGACTAACAGAAGAAACTGCAGGGGTTAGAAAACAGAGTGCAATTCTGTGTCATTTTGAACAGCTTGTGTACTGCCATGAACAAATTAACGGACTTCATTAAGGAATTATGTTTTAAGAGTGGCTTTGCAGTGAAGCAGTAAAGCAATTAATGCATCTTATTTGGTCCTACATCTGAGTTCTAGTGTGCTTTTAGACAGCAACTTAATTTCTTTTTTCTTTCCTTTTTTTTTTTTTTCCTGATGTATCAGGTATAATGGGATGCAACCATATTACTGAATAAAATCAGTAATGAGTGTATGGAAAGGACTTCATTTTCGACAAATATCCAGTCCCCCAGTGACTCAAAATGTTTCACTGATTGCAGTCGTACTAACCTAATCTTAATTGACTAAAAAACAAAGAGGGGGGAAAAAAACTGCTGTAAAGCAACTTGCGTATTCCAGTATTTATTCTCATTATATTTTGGATAGCAACTCGTAGTGCTAAATATGTAACGTAAAATATCTGTGTTTTTATTTGAGCAAGGAAGGTAGGTTCTTGTAAAATTGTCAATATTTTATTGTTGTTCTCCATAAAAATCAGAATAGGATATTTCTCAGTTGAAATGTAATACTTCATTAATTTTGCAGTGTTTCCATCCTTACTTTTGCTACCCTCTTCCATCTTGTCATTCAACCCCAGAGGTGCACAACAGGCCTAGGGCTAGGTTTTTTGCACAATTAGAATGTATGTATCAAAATCAGCCTGTACACAACATATTCGCAGTGTAAAAGGTTAGAGTTCAAGCTGTCTTCTCTCTGCAGCAGCCACTGTGCCCTATAGCAGGGCTAACTCCCTGATTTTAGTGACTTAGTGGGAACTGGCAAACTCAACACACTTGGGAGTCTGGTTTAGATACTAGTTTTAATAGGCCTCCAGATGGCCACATGAAAGCAAAAGGATTATTATAGTAGCCCCCAGCCGTGCCATTATAGATAAAGGTATGTTAGAGTTTCCTTTACAAACCCCCTTTTCTGAGGGTTTTAAAACTCTGTTATAGAAGTCTCTTAGCACCAAAAGTCAATATAAAGTTTTCAGCCCACACAGTATGGTTTGGGTCTGGGTTTTTTTTTAATATAAGGTATAGTCTCCATTTGCCTTGTACACTGGTTTATATTGCTTTAAAGGACATCTTTCAAAACGAGAATAGGAATTAAAATTGAAATGTGCGTAGCCTCAGTTGGAGTGAATCCACTCAGTGTCTCTGGGCTTTTGAGATCAGCCAAGTGACTTGCTTATATCTGCTAATTATTCTCTTCTCCAGTTATTAATCTGATTTCAAGTACAAGAGCAAGAAGAGTGGAAACTAAAGGGAAGGCACCAAACTAAAGTGCTAGACATTTTGTTGGACATTTAATGTGAATATCACAGTAGCACACAAGAGAACTGGGGTGTGTGTCTGCAAAATTTGGAATGATCAGCAGTCTATGTTTTGGATCAAACCTGCTGAGTCGAATCCTTACACATGATAGAATCAGAATCATTACGGATTGGAAGGGAAAGATCATCTAGTCCAATCCCCCTGCCACAGCAGGATCACCTAGACCAAGTCACACAGGAACACATGCAGGCGGGTCCTGAACATCTCCAGTGAAGGAGACTCCACAACCACCCTGGGCAACCTGTTCCAGTGCTCTGTCACCCTCACCGTGAAGAAGTTCCTTCTCAGGTTGATGTGGAACCTTCTATGTTCCAGCTTACAACCATTGCACCTCGTCCTATCACTACATGACACCGAGAACAGCCCAGTGCCATCCTCCCGACACCCACCCCTCAAATATCTGTAGACATTAATGAGGTCACCCCTCAGTCTCCTCTTCTCCAAGCTCAAGAGACCCACCTTCCTCAGCCTCTCCTCGTAAGGGAGGTGGCTCCACCTTCTTCATCATCTTTGTTGCCCTACACTGGACTCCCTCCAGCAGCTCCACATCCCTCTTGAACTGAGGAGCCCAGAACTGGACACAATACTCCAGGTGCAGAGTAGATGGGGAGACGAACCTCTCTTGATGATATGAGACACAGGATGTTCTTTATGCTGTGGCAGTGCTGACTTTACCAGCTGCGTTCACATGGTTTGCTGGTTTTGCCCATATTTCCCTGGGCTCTAGCATCAGTGGCATTAAGTCCTTGGAAAAGTTTCCTTGCACATTTGAAACAAACCTGCAAAACTGAACTTTATAGACCAAGTCCACACACGATTTCTTAAAAAAAAAAAAAAACCGTAATCAGTCAGTCAGTTAATTTCTTTCTCTGCTTGAGCATAAAACTCAAATGATGCATAGCTTTTTTTTTTTTCTTCTTTAATCAAACAATTTCTCGTAGTTTGACAAGTTATAAGGAATTTCCTGAACAGGGAAGCAAGGTCTGTGGACAGGAAACCTAACAAAGCATTACGGAGATTTCCAGGCATAGAATGTAACTGATTTCTTTCCCTGTTTTTAATCATTGTTTTTCTGATATTAAACCAGAAGTTGACTTACCAGCATGGAAATTATCTTTTCTCCATGTCGCATCTTTTTGGGTTAGACTTCAAAGTCCTCATTGCAAAGAGCAGTTCTGTGCATTGGCACTGTAGAAAGGGAAGCGCCATTGTAAGATACCGTGTCAATAGCTCCCCATATTTACGAGGCCATATTATGAATTGATGCAATCTATCATAACTGCTCTGCCATGTCAATGTCTGCATATTAATTACTCCATCATAGGGTGATACTGTGTCAATCACAGGTTTTCAGGAGCCCGGAATCACTTTTAAGTTTTAGTTGTTTATTTTTGATTGCATTAGAAATGAAAGGCTGACATTTTTGCAGCATATTAAGTTATGCTTCTAGTTAATACTCAAAGAAATGAGGACAATAAGCACAGAAACATTTATCGTTTTGCGTGTTCCTAGTGAGTAGGATGTCAATCTTTATTTGGAAAAAATGATTGAACTTTAAAAACATTTTAGGAATATTTTAAATATGTGGCATGATTTGCACATCATTATTTCACATAAAATTAAAAGCTCTACAGAGAACTACAGCTTAAATATTATAATAAAATGCAACACTTACAAGTGAAATTATATCTAATTTTACTTTAGATATGTGTCCCATATCTTCTTAATGGTTTCCTGAAGACCTTGGAGTTGATAAGTAGTGCATTTGAATGGGATACGTGTCTTCAAATATTGCAGAAAATTCAAGTGTGAGATGTCACGTACTGTAGCAAATTTGCTACAAAACCTAGGCACAAAAGGGTGAGTTAAGGATGGACTGTCAGCATGGAGGTCGTGACCTGCAATGGAAGTAATGTACAGATCTAGAGCACTAATGAGGGAAACAATGACTTCCACAATAATGATGTGCATTGCTGTATAACATCCCACGTATTCTCGTAGAGCCTGTAAATGTCACAGGCCTCAACTAGAAATCAGAATTCCCTTGCTTTTGATGGCTTGTGTTCAGATGTCTGGTGCGTTTTGCAGATGTAGCCATTGCTCTGCTTTATGTATCAGCTATTCTAGGAAGCTATCACTGCATCGCGTGACGTCATGAACATTGCTGACAGTGAAGTACTCACCGGTTTTTGTATGCTTCAGATGCTCAAAAACCCCAGCTCAGAGCTCCAGTTCTTGAAATGACACACTCATTTCTGTTCTGGAAAGCTTTTCACGTGTGCTTTAGCATGTAGGACCTGCGTTATTGTCTGAGTCAGATCTCTATGTACACGGTTATGTTCTCACAATTACATAATTTTCACTACTTTAGTCCTTTACTACAGGTGCCGTTCCACCCAATCCGCGCGCGTGTAAAATGCGGTTTTCTTTTGAACAGCGTTACAAATGCATTAGGTTCCAGACTACTGAGTTATTCTTTATTACAGAGAGAAAGGAACAACTGTTTGGAACGCTGCTAACGCAAACACATTAGTTGTTCTGTTATCTGTGTGTGCTTTGCTGTACCTTGGAGCAGGGTTTGTAAGCTTTGTACAGCGTAAGGCTGGTATGGGAACCGTATCTGCAGTTGTTATAAGAGGCATTTCATAACGTGCTCCTGTTTGCTTAGGAAACTTCACTTCCAACTATTGCTTATGATCTAGGTGCCACAGACATTTAACTAAAACACTCTGGCAAGCGCCAGTATGTCTAGGTAGAGTTTTAAGTCTCTGGCACGGTTGATGTAGGTTCAAGATGTCACAAGTCAAGTAATTCCTGGTCTTATTACTATTTATTTTATAATTTATATGTATGTTTTTTAAGTAGTTAAAATCAGAATCGTGCAGAAGACATGAAAAATTCTGTAGGTGAAAGCATCAACTTTTGAGAGCTTTTGAGAGCTACAACCTACAAGCAGCAGGCACCATTGTGTCAGAGCACAATTGACAGTCTGTTAAGGGATACTAAAAAACAGGGCTGGAAATAGAAATAGAAACTAACTTTCAGCTTTATCAAGTGTGATGCTTCAAGGTCAGAATGAAATTCAGTGATGGGGCAGTACAAAGATGCTTGCACGGCAGGTGCCCTGGTCAATCTATAAACTCAGAGGCCATCAGTCTCTGCTTGTGCCAGTCTGCATTTTAATCAGAAAGAAAAATATGTGACACGGTTAAGCATGCTTAGTGGTTTCCAATCAAGTGAATCCCGAAACCAGAACAGCAAAAATGCATTAAAGGGGCTTTAAGGCACATTGAAGATGTATAAAATCTTGTCTACATAAGTATTGCCAAAGTAGAGTGAGTTTAATATTTCCTAATATCTCGGATTAGGCATTCTGTTTTCAGTGCTCCTAGTGTGCTTTAAATGGATCCCAGCAGAATAAAATTTCCTACCTACTTTTCCATTTATTTCCTATGCTCGTTCACAGGTTAGTGTGGTGGCTGAATGTTCTCAGTGTACCTTGTGTGTGTGGAATTTCACTACTTTTAATTTGTTTGCTGTGTGATATTTCGCCCTGGAAGATTTGAGGAGATTTGAACCGGAGACTGCTTAAATGGGTCCTGTTTTGGAGAGATTTGAAGACGGTAGAAATGGGTCCTGCCTAACTGGCTGGGAAAAATAAAGTAGTTGCAGAGCTCAGAGAAGCCAGAATTAAACGCGTATTTTGGTGTATGTGGTGGTTTTCTTCCTCTTGTTTGTAGACAGAATAAATACCTACTCATTTAATGAACCAATATTCTTTTTTTTTCTTGTTTATTTAAAAATAACAGGGAAATAACAGGGAAAAGGTAGATAACAGGGGAAGTGTAACTCGGCTGAATAACTTTCAAGTCGTGATCAAATCCAAACTTGAAACTGGAGAAATACTAATGCAAGTGCAAATGATGCTACAACCGTTCTGCTCTGCAGAGTGATAAATTAAATGGCGTAGTTCTCAGCTGATTCTTTCTCCCCCTAAAGCACTTTGTTATCTATTCTCTTCACAGAAGGTGAAGAGTTTCTCCAGCTGTTTCACTCTTTTGTTTTTCCTCTGCATTGTCTTCCTTCTCACTCCACTTTACTTTCCTTCTGATTTGCATATAGGAATTTTGTGATAGTATTCCTTACACATACTCATAAATATACACAGCTGTGCCAAATAGTGCCTCGGTGGTGAAATGGCCCTTTAGCTCGATGATACTTCACAGGTGACTTTACATGTAGGTAGTTTAGTTTTTCATGTCATCGGCACAGGACAACCAAGGTGCTCCGGTGTCTTTGGTATGTTACCTCTGTGCTTATGTGCATCGCCAAAACTGTTTATATAGCCACAAGATTTTCAGATGTGCCACAGCCTATGCAGGGGTGAAGAAGCTGTTCTTCTAAGAAGTCTGAAGGGCTTGGAGAGAGAAATCTTGAATGTGTTCAAAGTCTCAGGTTTTCCCTAGACAAGATTTTAAGACGCAAAAGGAGAACACAACCAGATCTTCATCTGTCCTAATCTCCAAATAGCCGTTTCTCATCGTGGTATTAAAAGCATAATGTCGTCTTCTGAATCCAGAGGAACTGTGCTTGCTGGACAGATGCTTTGGCCTCAGTTGAGTAGCATGACCTACTCTGATGCTTTTTCATTGTGAAATACCTGTTAAATGCATAAGATGTGGCTCTGCCTGCTGCCTGGCACTGATATTATCTGCTAAATTTCCCAGGGAGAGTTTGGAAGCATTCTGGCTTCTCCGTGCTTGTGAGAGTTCATTGTTCAGTAATGCATTTATTACTTTCCTGACATGTATGGCAAAACTTATCATGGATGTTGTACAACAATATTGTGATAACACAGGAGTGAAGAAACTTGAGATTTATTAATATCTCCTTGCCTTTAGAGAGAGTTTTTAAAGGCAGTGATGATCCCAACTCCTATTTCCTGACATTCCACCCTCTCCCATGGTGGAAGGTCCTCATTATACTGCTTCCTTTCCTTACACTTTGGGTAGATAATTTACTGTAATGATACAGAAATAATAAAGCTGTTCCACACCTGTGGTAAGAGGTGTGCGAGGGAGGTATTTTCAAGTCTTGCACGGTTATTTTTCCAATTTTTTTTCCTCCCTCCATTACCATAAAGCATTCTATTTTCTCATGTCCTGTCCTATGTGACGCATAGCTACAGCTTAACAGCAAAGTTCTTTAAATGACTACATCGCTCCCAGTGCAAGCTTGCTTTTGCATTTGACTTTTCTTAAGGTATTCCTCAAACTTGAAACTGAGATGCGTTAATTACAGTCCTTCAGAAATACCTTGAAGATAATGCTAAAGTTCATATATGGCAGAAGGAAAAAGCCCTATTGAAGCTTAGTCATCCTAAAGGCTCTTAGAGCAGAGTCCTGAGTTTTACACTGTTACGTGGTGCGCAACTGCAGGCCAACCGAATGGCGATAATAAATGAGAAATTCTGAGGGCTGCTGAGCACTGTGCACATTTTCCCTGTGGATCAGGACATAGTTTGTTAGCACAGGTGTTCCTGTAATTGTGATTCATTGGGGTAAATGCTCAGTGCTCAATGGCTGTCTTCCACTTCCATCTTCTCCTGGGGGTGTATTGATCTTATTGGTACTGACCTGCACTACTGGATAACAAGTAAGCTTACACAGATGGGGGCTCTATTCATATTCTAAAGGTTAAACCACAGCCCCATAAAATATTAAAGGGGAGATTTTTTTTTTTTTGAGTGCCCCAGAGTTTCAGAGCGCAAATTGCAAAGACCTTCTGGAGATCACCAACACTAAATTCCACGTGTGCCTTTTGAAAATCTCTCCCTAAACCACTTAAAGCCACTTAAAGTCTGTGTAGGTACAACTTGTCTCAGCTTCATAGAAACCTGTAATAACATCTTTTGGAGACTTAGCAGGGATTTTATTGCGTTAGGATCCTGATGGAAAATTTCCTTTCTACAAAAATGGAGGGTCTCTTTCCTGGAGAAGACTGTTGAAGTAAACAGGTTTTCTTCAGAGAAATACAGATGACAAGTCTTCATCTGCTTACTTGGGTCATTTCTTTATCAATTACATTTTTCTCCCTGAGAACTAAAAGGTTCTAAGTCGCCTAAATGAAGAATTTGTTTTCAAGGAATTTTTAAATTCCTGTCTCCAAACCAGTTCATTTTTTCGACTTTTAATGAGTTTGAACGCATTGGTTTCACACAAATACGCACATACGTGCGTACTCAAATGCTCGCACATGCAAAGAAAGATACACACACACACACACACACACACATAGACACAGAGTATTTTTTCTATGTGCACACGCACAAATATAGGCATCAGAAAATGGGGTTTCTTCCCTAGCCAAATGTGATTCATCCACCCTTTTTGGATGGAAAAGAAGCTGGGCTAGGAAGCCCCATTTCTGAAGCCTTTATTTCTGCTTTCCTCTTTCGCTCTTGTGCTCCACTTCTGCTTCAGGAGCATGAAGAAGAGCCAGCAAGAGTCAGCACTTGGAGATGAAAATTGATCACATTCCTTGTAACCTGCTATGAATGTGGCCTCCTCTGTAAAGTTCATGTTAGGGCCTCTCTGCTGCGTATTTTGCATATTAACTGAGTACTGTGTTAGGAATGGGGATGTTTGGAGTATTGTCCCATACCATCCCCCTGACAATAACACCACCGGAATTTACGTCATGCTTTTCTAAGGCTTCTCTCTTTAGAGCTACAGTGACTTGTGTGGTTTTGCATGTTTCAAAGAAACAGTAATCTTTGTGCCTACAAACACAGACTACACCTTGGAAATGTGGGATTTTTGTATTTTATTTTGTGTTTGTAGATAGGTTGTATATGTGGTATAATACAGATAGTATGATACGTGCATGCAAGTCTTGCTCCCGGCACACAACACGCCTTTACCTGGCTAAAACGTAGCACGTGGCAATTCATTGTTTAAGAGGGTATGATTATAGACACTGCCTGCTTATGGTAATGAGCACGTTTCTGTGTACTGGAAGGATTAACTAACATCCTTACATAAAAGATTTATAATTTTAGTGGTTTTAAATTACTGTGTTAGTCCGTATGATCCACTGATGAAGGAAAGTGATTTATTGTAAAATAGTTGTAAGTAGAGAAATACCCAGTGAGGATACAATAATTGTGTCCATTTTCCCATCCTCGATGCAATGAAATAATGGCATGCTGATAGGAGCAAATTATGTATGCTCTTTGATGCATGCTCAAACAGGACCAGTTAAAATATGAAGGTGTATTTAGTTAGAGATTACCAGTGGGCACTGCATTATTGTTTTCTTTTTATATCTAGGTTCAAACATAATGTTCAGTTTCATTTTAGGGGATTGTGTGCCTACCTGTCTATTAACCAACAGGCTAAGCAAATACGAGTTTCAGATGGGTTAAAATCCTTGCATTAAAAATAAATTCCACGAGGAAATCTTGGAAAAAGAAAAACGAATGTTGCCCCCAATAGGACAGTCATTGTGACTTGAAGAAAAGAAAATTGAAATACATGAAAAATCAATGAGGTAATAATTAAATTGTGGAGCCCACAGTACAGTGACCAAAGCTCAGCATGCATTTGCTAATGTATACTGGGAACTGGGATAATCAGCAGCTAAAGGGGAGCAAAGAATGCCTGTCATCCTGAAGCTAATTTCATGATCCGACTCCTTAAAAACACATACCTCCTACGATATACAGGGATATTTATAGGAGGTTAAAGATACAAATTAAAGTCCAGGAGACTATACATTCCTGATTACCCAGCATTCTTAAATCAGCCCCTTCTTCATTCTCACACCTGGGCCTCAGCTGCAGCGTAGCTGTCATTTACGCTATCCATGGCACAGGATTGATGACAGTCATTCGCTGATGAAGCTGTATACATCATTTCTGTCCAAGCTGCACTGGCCAGATGGACCCTGACCATCCATCGCCTGTCAGGGACACATCTGTTCACACTCCTGCTACAGATACTAACAAGTCATTGGCTTTCTGAAAGGACAGTGTCAGCCGGATAGGGCACAACATAAAAAACTGTTGTTGTTGTTTTTAATAGAGCTTCTATACTACATTTTTAAAAACATGGAAATTATGACTTTAACTTGTAAGTTGATGAAGTTGCAGAAATCCTTCATGCTGTCCTGAATGCTTTCTGAATTAAAAATGTAGATTCTTGCAAATGCTTCTGGTAGATGTTTGTTTCTTCACAGAGACAGACTGCTGGGCTAAGAATTTGTTAGACTTATGGTGATGTATTGTTTCTCTCAAAAACTAGAAATATATGCACATTTCTTTGTATATCTAGCATTGTCCATGGATATTCTTCATGTGGAATGTCTTTGATACAGATTAAACTTTCTGTCTCACTGAAATGAATGAGCAGTGAAGGAATATTTTACAGTTCAATCAGGAGTGTAACCCTAGCCATCAGTAAGGTAAAAACAAGCTCCTGAAATGATTGTTTTCAGCAATGGACCTTACTCACCCACACAAAGGTGGCTTCTGCCAGACATAGAAAAAGGAAGAACGTTGGTTTGTGGCAGAGGCCGTAAATAGACACTCACAATTCAGATACATGCTCATCTCTCTATCTTAGAGAGCTAATAATATCCATCGCCACCTAAAATCATAAAGCTGTTTTTAACAACTCAGAAAACAAAATTGTTTTATTATATGAGAATTTGGTTTGAAAGTATTTTGAGGGCTTTTTAGCTTTCTCGAGAGTATTTTGAAGAAAATACTAATTTTATCATTTATGGCTTAAGCAGCGAGTTAAGAAATAATCTTAGTAGAGCAGAAGAATGGAAAGAATTGTGAGATACAGGTTCTCCTACACGTGATGCTGTAGTGTGGGCTGTTGTGGATTAATGATACTTCACCACTTTCAAAAGAAGGCCTCTTCTGAGGCCCTCCTTTGACTAACACAACATGTGATGGCTCCTTAGCGGCTCACAGGTGCTACTCATGAAGTTGGTCACAAAGACAGAAACTGACAAACAAACTAAGGAAACCTCAGCACTTCAGTACACCCTTAGTTTCTTTAGGAATACGGGTGTCAATTCAATATCTGCACTTTTGCTTCTCTTTTACAGCCGAGTTCCACTTCTGTATAACGGAGAGTGAAGAATAAACCTTTCCACGATGCGTGCGGTGATGTCTCTAGTGAGGATGCTGTGCTATCCTTGTGGAAACAGAGAATAAGCCACTATTTATCTCTTGAGGTAGTACACACATTGTACTCTTGCTAGCCAAAAGGATTTTAAATGTAGTAGTCTGCAAACTGCATAGATCATCGTAAGTGTTTTCACTTTATCTTCCTTCGTTTAATTTTTATTTCTCCGGAGGTCAGGCTTGATTTGGCATGATGTTACGCTTCCACATCAAGGTGTATTTCTCCATAAGCAAAAGCAAATGTAATCTAGAGCTTTGTTAATCCATATTATGTTTCTTCTGTTTCTACAACCTAATGAAAGGACTAACAAATGGCATCAGGTTTTGAATTCAAAAGGTATATTTTTACAGTGATCTTGCTTTGTTTGAGTTAAGAAATTAATTATGTATGTAGCAAAGGAAATAGTAGCTGGTGAATTGTCCTTGATGGATGCTTGTAAGAGGGAATATGACTTCACAGTAGTGATAAATTAACCAGTCTCTTTCTGAAATAGTGCTGGATGGGCTATAATTCTAGCATGGTCAATGTATCGGGTACGAGTCTTGAATGCACAGGCTACACAGCTTAAAGAAGAGTTAAACAGAACAAGGACTGTAGATCATAGCATAAGTTAGACAAAGGCCATCAAAACCAAACCAGGCACAAACCTCCAGCAGTTCTGAAGCATAAAAGGACAATAGTTGGATGCTGGTTTTGCTCTGCGGTGGTGGGAGTCTCTGACACACTGCAGTTCTGTGGTTTGCTTTCTGCAATATCCTCAACTACTGCTGTATCACATTACAGAGACAATAGGGGTATGAAATCCTCAATGCTTTCAAAGGGAGTGTTGATATTTCAGCAGCCCGCCTTTTGAAAAGCTGATACGGTGACATTTTATAGAAATTATTTGAGGCCTAGATTTTTTTTTTTGTTACAGTTCTTGTAGATGTGCTTAAGGAATTTTTTTGTTTTGGATGACAGCTGATGCATTACTTTTTTGGTGATCACTGGCAGCACAACATGAACTGCAGTGTTACTGAAGCTACGTGAAATTTCTCCCTCTGAAGAACCTTATGACCCTGTACATTTAAAGCCCGAACACAAGTTCAGCTTAAATTCTTTTGGGTGCTAAGAAATTGCAAAAGGAGCCAAGGCCACTTGAGTGACCTCATGTAGATCTGGGAAAAGTGAATTGACTGTTGATGAGGAGGCGGGGGGAAGAAATCGCAATTAAATACTTTGTTTTAATAGAGTTGGAGTTGTCCATTTGTTTGATTCTCTTTGCTGGATTACTATTTCCAGCATTTGTAATAACACTTTCATACTCCAAAACAATTAAACTTTTTCGTGTATAGTGTCTTTCCATTGCACTTGGTAAGGGAAACAATTTTTTCAGCCTTGCGCTTTCTTCCGAGGTAGAAATATCCTTTTGCAGCTTGCAGAACGAGTAGAAAAACTGAACAGTAGTTTGCTTCACAGTAAACAAAGCTGCAGTAATGCTCCAGTGATGTGCTATTCTTGCAGAAGTTTACACTCAGCAAAATTTATTGCTGAATTCTAAAAAGCTTTAATTATTGAGGAGGATAATCTGTGCCAAGCAAAGAAGATTATTTCAATTAAGAAGTAAACTATAAAAAAGAAAATTTATGATAATGTTTGATTAAAATGCTGTATGTATGTATTTAAAATAGAATATAGATTTGTTTATATAGCATAGTATATGTAAATAAAACATTAATCTATGAAAGAGGTATATCATATATAAATACAGTACTTACAATTGGTACTTGGAAGAATCACTCACAAACAAATCTGTAGGCAAGCAGTAGTGGGAACTGCCTTGATAGCGAGGAACCTTTGGAACGTTTTATTTCAGGAGAAGTATTTTAATGTGCAGCTTGAAATGAGTGACACGTGGGAGTTAAAGGAAGTGTGCTCATGCGGGAGAAAAACAGTTGCTGTAGTGGCAATGATTGCTGAGACTAAAAGAAAAGGGAAAGAAACACACATCAATTCTTTCATGACACTAATAGTTCCTAATAATGTCTTGTATTGACAATGCTATCATATCATATATGTTTAAGTACTGATGGCTTAAACCACACCTTGTTGCACTGACTGTATGAGAAAGACAATTAAGAAAAAGGATTTTCCCATTTCAATTTATCTAGTACAGTCAAAGAAGAATAAATTCTACAAGTTAAATCCACACTTATGTCAAATAGCCAAGAAATAAAAGCAAAGTCTTGGCCATATTTCAAATTCCTGCTTGATTATATGTCCATCAAAGAGCAGCTCCTACACCATGTGTAAGAGCCTATGTGCTGTATTTTAACATCAGAAAGGCAGAATACCATGTGGAGCATATACCCACCGAGCCACATAGAAGATCCACAGGATACAGAAGGGCACACGTGTGAAAGTAAAAAAGATCAAAAAAAGATCTCACGTACCATATATCTTCATTTTGAAGCCCCTATCAATTAGTACCCGTTCATTTTTAACAGCTACAGCCTTACCATGCAAGTAACAAAGCTTCAGCTTCTGAATTCCAACATAGACAATGATTGTTTGAGTAGGTTTATCTTGGGTAATGACAATTTTGTAATATTTCCGGGAATGCTGACACTTTATTCCAGGATTAGACATTGAACCCAAGGTTAAGATTTTCTCGCAGTGGAAGCTGGGTTAGGTTTGGTCATTATTTTCATGAGACCTTGTCAAGAATAACCTTGATTGCTGGTTGGTGGTAGCCTTAGTGGGTGGCATCCTACTTTCAGAAGCAGCATTAAAAAAGAACAACATTGCATCACAGTTCTGTTGGCTTCTGAATAATAACATAATGTTGAGATTTAGAGAAGCTGAGATCCTGCCCAAGTAGGATGTTAGCCCGTGTCAAAAACCGAATTTGTGTTGCCTATCTGTGTAAGGTAACTGCACAAGCCTGGATTTCCTTAAAAAATAAGCTGTAGTCTGAAGCCTATGCATCAGGGTGAGGCAGTGTTTGACACTACATTCAAAGGTCAGTACGAAGAGCTATCAAAGCTGCAGTGTAAAGTATCACCTAGAAACCTTACAAAGGTGAAAGATTGGATGAAAACAAAAGGTTAAATTAGAGACAGTGTGATTCTTACTTTTTTTCTTTCAGTGATCAGATTCTTTTAAGTGCCTTATGAGAAAGTTAAACTTGTGTTCCTTGGCTTCTTGTCATGTCGTCTAAAAGACGATTCCTGAGCGCTGTGAGGCAGGTGAGACATCAGCAGTGTGACAGTCATTTAACCAGAGAAGGTGATCATTAAGGGGATCAGACTCTGCAGGCAATAAAATTCGTATTCCAGAAAGATCTTCCAATATTTGATATGGTACCCACGGCTGAGGAACGTGTGCCGGGATCTGGAGGGCAGAAGCTGTTGTTGGACTCAGTTGCAAGGGGTCGTCATCTTTCGACCGTATAGTAACCATATTTTGGGACAGTGTGTAACACCGAATTGTGATACTCCTCCTGTATGCCTGATGGTCCTGTACACCGAGTACCCTTGGGTGAATCCTGTCCAGTCCCTTAAACCGAGTCCATCTAAGCGGTATAATATGGCTCTTCTTGCACATCTTCGGTCTACCACTTCAGTCACAAACATACGGACACGTGTTAGCTACTGCATTCAGAGTTACTTATTAAATCCTGCAGTGTCAAATCGGAAGCTAAAGACTGCAAAGTGTTTTAAAATTTTGGGAAGAATATCCTATTATGGAAGCATCTCAGACATTTCAAATGGATACAGGATTTCTCAGGTCCCAAGCTGCTTGATGGATGTATTGTACATGGGGAGAATGAAACAAATACATATCTATGTGTTAATCCTGACAATAGCATTTAGTTATTTAATTCCCACAAGGTTATTAAGTTTACTGTATATGTTTTATATACATGCAGGGATGGATATGCATATATTGGCCTGAACAGAATAAGAACAGGTTAGCTATTATCTTTTTAATGCCACAGGTCTGGATTATGTGCAGCGTATAAGAATACTAATTTTTGGGTTGGGCAAAAAAAGATTTCTATGGAAATATATACAGCTTGTACTATTTCAAGTATATGCAAAGATGTTCTGTCACCCTCTAAGTTTTATATATATTTCACTCCTATTGTAGCTTAAATCTCACGTCTTTCTAGGCATTTTTTCAAGGATGTCAAAATGCCATGATTGTTACTCATAGCTCGGAATGGTAACGTACATAAGTTCTCTTTAAAAATGTGCATTGCGTGTAATCATGACCTGAGCGAAGAAAGACTGGATGGATGACTCCGTGTCCCTGGAGACACTGAAGATTTCTCAGCAAGCTGAGCAAATGAAGGGGCTTAGTTTGCTGACTTGAGAGGGCTCTAGGCTGAGGCTTGTATATTTTGTGTTCCAAGACTAACTATCCTCAGGTTGTTATAACTGTCAAGAAATTGCTACCTGTAGGTCCAGAGGCCGTTTTTTTTGTTTAATGCAGCGGACACGAAGGCACTTATTTGACCTTGGCTGCTCTCCTTCTAACTGTAGTTTGAAGGAGAACTGTGGAGAAACAGTTGCTGTATGAAACAAAATTTGATATGGATCCTTGTGTCATGAAAGTAATCCAAGCAATTTAATTAAGGACACCAGAGAACATTTCTTTTAGAAGAACTAGTTTTTAAAGGTTTGTGCTTTATACTGTTTCCCTCATTATGACATTGCCCAGGCTATAGGTAACAATAATTACTCCAATGATTATTTTTATTAGTTCTTTTTCATGACTCATCTCTGCAATAGTATTTCC
>VXBP01009319.1:0-5000 GCA_013400115.1 Rhinopomastus cyanomelas | reverse complement strand
TGAGTGTGAGCGTCTCGTCCTGCCAAGGCCCTTGTGAGAGAGGTGCAGGACCAGAGGTCCCATAGCCTCTGCCAGAGCCCTTCAGAGTTAAGGTGCTGAGTCCCAAGACTGCCACACTCATTTTGTCCAGTGCTTACAAGGTAATGTGACATGGGCTGTATGGGTTGGATGCGTCAGAGCGGTGTAGGGGCCTGGGCAGCTGCTTCTAGTAGGGCAGCTTCTCCTATCAGAACGGCAGGTAGCTCCTCTCCAACCCACCTGTGTGCTGGAGAGGAACCTGTTGCTGCCTCTAGATAATACTTACACTTTCCCCCTGTTCTACCAGTGCTGCCAGAGCAAGGACAAATCTTGACCCACAGGCAGGGCAAAGGGAAAGGAGTGCCTTTGTTGGTTGTAATGGAATGCAATCTTGTGATAATGGCTTTAAAACACATAAAAATGATCGAAAGCTTCAATTAGGAGTTTATATACCAAAATCATATAGCTGTAAAGAAAACATCTTGTAGTCTGTATTGGTATCAGCACATCTTGCTAAATTTATTTTTTTTAAAAGTACATATGGTGGTTTGCGCTTTTTTTGGCACATATAAGAAACTAAAGGGAAGTTTAGAGTGTCAAAAGACTAAAGTCATTGCTATTTTCAGCCTAAAACTCTTCTGGGGCCATTTTAAACATCCCTGTGATGGCTTTGGGTACAATCAGCATGGCTTCACCAAGGGCAAATCCTGCCTGACAAACCTGGTGGCCTTCTACAAACAGGTCACAACATTAATGGATGAGGGGCAGGCGACTGATGTCATTTACCTGGACCTCAGCAAAGCCTTTGGCACTCTCTTGCACCACATTCTGGTCTCCAAGCTGGTGGAACATGGCTTTGATGGGTGGACCACTAGATGGATAAGGAACTGGCTTGATGGCCACACACAGAGAGAGGTTGTCAATGGATCCATGTCCAAGTGGAGGCCAGTGACAAGCGGAGTCCCTCAGGGATCGGTCCTGGGACCAGTCTTGTTCAACATCTTTGTCAGTGACATGGACAGAGGCATTGAGTGCACCCTCAGCAAGCTTGCTGACGACACCAAACTGTGTGGTGCAGCAGACATGCTGGAGGGCAGGGGTGCTGTCCAGAGGGACCTGGGCAGGCTGGAGAGGTGGGCACAAGCCAACCTGATGGTGTTCAACAAGACCAAGTGTAAGATCCTGCATCTGGGTCGAGGCAATCCTAGGCACAAGTACAGACTGGGCGGTGACTGGCTGGAAAGTAGCCCTGAGAAGAGGGACTTGGGGGAGCTTGTGGACCAAAAGCTCAACATGAGCCAGCAGTGTGCACTTGTGGCCCAGAGGGCAAACCGGATCCTGGGCTGCATCAGGAGAAGTGTGGCCAGCAGATCGAGGGGAGTGATTCTCCCCCTCTATTTCGCTCTGGTGAGACCCCACCTGGAGCACTGCGTCCAGTTCTGGAGTCCTTATTACCAGAGGGATGTGGACGTGCTGGAGCAAGTGCAGAGGAGGGCCACAAGGATGATCAGAGGGCTGGAGCACCTCTCCTATGAGGATAAACTGAGGGAGCTGGGGCTGTTCAGTCTGGAGAAGAGGAGGCTCCCAGGTGACCTTGTTATGGCCTTCCAGTACCTGAAGGGGGCCTGCAAAAAGGCTGGGGGGGGGACTATTTAGGATGAAGGATAGTGACAGGACTAGGGGGAATGGAGCAAAGCTGGAGATGGGTAGATTTAGAGTGGATGTGAGGAGGAAGTTCTTCATTGTGAGTGTGGTGAGAGCCTGGAATGGGTTGCCCAGGGAGGTGGTGGAGGCCCCATCCTTGGAGTTGTTTAAGGCCAGTCTAGATGGGGCTCTGGTGGGGTGTCCCTGCCCATGGTGGGAGTGTTGGAACTGGATGATCAGGTGTTCCCTTCTAAGTCTGAGTTATTCTGATTCTATAACTTCTCCAGTGAAGTGATACTGCTGTGGCAAGGGGATTGGACTAGATGATCTTTCAAGGTGCCTTCCAATCCTTAATGATTCCATGATTCTATGATTCTAAGTAGTAGACCTATGTCTTTTTTTTCAGATAGCAGTGATCTGTTTCATTATCCAAATTCCCTTACAAATGCGTGATGCTGTGCTCCAGTCAATAGTAATTCTTTAGCATTGCAAAATGTGCTAATCTTCAAAGCAAGAAGGTAGATATAATGCAGCTGTACTATTTTTTGTCTAGTTTTGGCCTATGTATGCTTAAGTTTAAAAAATCCCAATATTTGTAACACTTCAGGATGTAGTTACAAAGGTAGAGTTCTCTTTTAAGAAAGCTACACCTGTGTTTATTTGAATATTTTATATTCACGAAGCTTATAAGTTAAGTGCTCCTTTTTAGTTTATTTTCTTGAGCCTTCATGTACATTTTATTTATTATTGGTGAATTGGCTGGTCCTACATAAAGCCAATAGTAAAGAATGAATTAATAAAGTAAAGGGAATAAGTCCTGCTTATGTATGCCAAGCTAAAAAATACAGTATTTTTAAATTATTTTTTCTTTTCAGAGAAAAAGTTTTCTTAAATAAAACAAAACACTCAGCACATTGTTTCTTATAATTAAACGGTCAACACCATATTATACTTGGAGATTGACGTACTTGTGCCTGCAAACAGAGCACATTAATGTAATGTTTTGCTACCTTTGACCTTGTATCCTTGAGTCTCTTGATTCTGTGTCACGAAACATAGAACTGTAATAGAGTTGAGCTCTAGCTAATAGTGTGTACTATTCTGACTGTCATGCTCCATCATTGTAACTTACTGCATGAGGTCCCCAAAGTAGTCTCAAACAGAGAGAGACACAAAGTCACATCAACAAAGCCTAACAGTAAGCAGAAAAGACCTTAAAATGGAAATTCTTCATTCAGTTTGTGCAAGACCAGTCTGGATGTGACTGCTGGTTATTCCAAAAGCTCTAGTGAAGAAACACTTAAATGGTCATGTTGCTAAAATCCGCTGGCAAAAGTATTTCAAAAAAATGTAGCTGAACTCCTAATTTTACTCATTACATGGCTGTGTTTTCGGAACTGGGAGGTCAAAATGCCACTTCTTTGTTCTAGTATGTAGTCTTGAAATACTGCCTGTAACAACTGGCAAAGTACTTTCAGAATAGATTCTTTCCATTACCTAGTGCTTTTACCCTAAGGAAAAGCACAGTGGCTGAAGTCTCCTTGGGCCCAGTATAGATCCGAAAGGTCTCCCACACTACAGATGGGACAATGGGTGCCAAATGGAGAAGCTCCTGGAAGGAACTCCCCGTGTAAGAAGGCAGTTTTCCAAGATAAGATGTAGGAAATATCAAAGATATATAAATCTGACTGGACAGTAACCCTTGCTTCTGGATGAGGTGGATCAGTGCTTCTTTCAAAGCTGTTCTGCCCACTGCAGACAAAAGCAACCAAATTACATCAGAGTTGCTTCCAGTCCTTCCTGCTGAAGCTGGTGTCCCTTGTGTAAAATAAGCTTAATTAAGACAGACTGATAAAAATACAGGAAAATACGGCCGACTCCAGGCTCTCTTTGTGATGGCAGTTGGTTGGAAAAGAACCTAAAGTTTAAGGATTTCTAGCTAATATGTCACGCCTTAAAAGAGGGTATTTGAACGACCACTTCTGTTGTGTGATTTTTGTTACCTCAGGTGTGAAACATGATGAGAGCTTAATCATATCTAGGTAATGGCCATACGTACTGTGAGCTCTTAGAATCTGTGAGCCAGAGCCAAAAGGTAAGGAGACATGTAACCGTCTCCTTGTGAACCCACTCTTGTGTGCCTCAGTTATCCTGCTTCAAAAATGGGATTAAGTCTAAGAAGTGCTTTAACATTTGTTAACGCCCTGAAAGGTCTGAAGATATCACACAGAAAAAGTGAGTCGCTTACCTGATACGAAATCATTCACTGAGGGAATGAGTATTCAGCAACATTGTCGTCTGACTGTGTTGGATGTAAAGGGAATGTATGGCTTTGCCTTCATGGCAAATGCTTGCAAGTCTAACTCTCGCTTTTAATAGCCTGGGACTAGCTTTTGGAATTTCCAGTTGTAATGGAATTCTCCAAAGCTGTTATTGCTGGAAACAAAAAGAAATTAGAGTTCTCAGTGACCATACACTGTGCTGTGCAGTCATGTAAAACGTAAAAGGATAACTATTTCAGAGTGAAGAAAAACCAAATAAAATCTTTGAAATCAAGTGACCTATTAAATCCCTTAGAGAATTATGGACTTCCATCACAAACGGTATTCCTAAGCACAGGCTTCCTTCTCGTTGGTGGCTCCCTTCTGCTTTGTTTGTAACTTTTCCTTTTTCATACTTGAAACATAATTTCAGAAGGACTCTGTGACCCCGTATTGTTGTAGGGTAGTGCTCGCTGTCTCCTGCCTCTTTGCCCTGATCTGGCTACAGTTCCTGACGGTGTGCTAAACTTCACAGAGGCTGGTTGACTGCACCATCAGCATACCTGCACTGAGGTGGCAGGAAGAGCGTTTCTGCTGGTTTAGGGCTTTGGGTAACAGAACTGGTGGAAAAGCTCTGTTGACATACTCTAACTCTCATACTGTGGGTTGTATCATCTCTAAATGGTTTTACACCCAGTAAGATGCGGAGGAGAACCAGAAAAAAACATTGATGATTCTCTGGTTCTATGGTATTCTGATGTGATTGATAGCTCATTGGAGCTCGCCAAGCTCAGTAAGGTGAACAGAAATTATCTGACCCACTCTTGCCAGGAAACTGCATTCAAAATCGCAGTGGGTCACAGTTGGCTCCCTGAGAGGGGACTCAAAATATACAGACAGCATCTGTGATGGTATTTTGTACATTTTCCCAGTCTGAGTAAATCTGATGTGAGTCAAGACTAGGAAAATACCGTTATTCCCCCCTCCTCTGTATGATCCCTGAATTTTGTGCACTTCACATAGTTAGAAATACTAGGAAATGTAGTATCACAGTATCACAGTATCACAGTATCACAG
>VXBP01009318.1:0-14917 GCA_013400115.1 Rhinopomastus cyanomelas | reverse complement strand
GACCTCATTAATGTCTACAAATATGTGAGGGGTGGGTGTCAGGAGGATGGCACTGGGCTGTTCTCAGTGTGATGTAGTGTTAGGACGAGGGGCAATGGTTGTAAGCTGGAACATAGGAGATTCCACATAAATATGAGAAGGAACTTTTCCGCAGTGAGGGTGACGGAGCACTGGAACAGGCTGCCCAGGGGTGTTGTGGAGTCTCCCTCACTGGAGATATTCAAGACCCGCCTGGATGTGTTCCTGTGTGACTTGGTTTAGGTGATCCTGCTGTTGCAGGCGGATTGTACTAGATGATCTTTCGAGGTCCCTTCCAATCCGTAATGATTCTGTGATTCTGTAACTGCCAGGACTTTTAGAAATGCTTTTATGAGGAAGAAAATTTGTGTTGTGTTCTAAGGGACCTGTTTCCGGTTGCACAGGTCACAGGACCCTTCCCTGGAAGCGTCTGTCCTGGGACCTGCCCCTGAAAGGCAGGCTAGGGGAGTCAATAAAAAACCAGGGCAAGGTCTTTTTTCATGTCCTTTTTCAGATGGGCTGTGGCCCTGAAAGGAGCGCCAACCCCACACCACATCGGGAACGGGCGGTGGGGTTGGTGGAAACCGCAGTTCTGAAGAGATGAGGACTGCCGCTCCGAGGGGATAGCGGCTATCAGGGGGACAGCAGCTCCAGAAACAACAGCGACCTACGTGGCTCCCTAACCAGCTGCGGCCCCAGGCTGACCCCACCGCTGGCACGCATCTGCCACCGCGGGGTCTAGAAGTGACCCTGGCCGCAGCTTTCCGCAGGTGCACAGTCCCACCGCATTGCGGCCTCGCCACCGCCGCACCGCGGTCCCGGACCAGAGAAAGTCACGGACCCGGACTGGAGGAAAGCCACGAATGCTGGAGTGCCCTGGACCGAAGCAGCTCCACCGCCACGGCAGCACGGTGCCGCCGCTGCTCGCCACCGCACTGCGCCCGGACTAGAGAAGCAAGACTGGTGCAGAAATGCCATTGCGACCCCTCCACCATGGACAGCCTTCATCATTGACGAGCTGGGCTTCTCCACTTCCCCCTGGAGCTGAGACAGGAGAAGGAGAGGAGAGGAGAGGAGAGGATGTCTGAAAGACACTCTCGGCCACGTGTGGAGTACAGGGGGGTTAGGCCCTGCTGACACCATGCGGTCGGTCTCCATGTTGGACCCCGGACATGGCTGGGGCCCTGTGGCTGGGCTGCCACCATTTTGGAAAGAGTGATCAGCAGGAGAGCCTTTTAGTCATTTCTGCTGCTGAGAAAAGACTGGCAGAGATTAAGATTTGGGGGAGAAGTCCTTCGTGCTTATCTGAAGAAAGCAGAAGGACTTGGGAATCCTTAAACCTTGGATGTGAAAGACATAGACTGGGTCCTTTGAAATGCATGAGGCTGCACCGAGGGATGCAGATGTGGGTGCTGAGAGACTCAGGCCATCCCAGAATGACATGCTCTCTTTCCCAGGTCTCTAAACTGAAAGAAGATCCAAGGCCCAAACTGTAGCGATCTCCCATTATATGTTTCTCAGGTTCTGTGATGGCATTAATGACACAGTTTCTAATTTGTGTGCACCGACTTGCATAACCTTTTTCTCCTATTCTGTATATAGTTATAGTGTTAATAAACCTTTCTGCAGTTTCCCTAAGCCATTGATTGTCTGGTGAATTTTCTCCCAGATGCCATCAAGACCACACTGCTTTGCTTTCCTTTCTTTTGTATTGAGTTGTGGTCCTGAACCCACTACATGCAGCAATTCATGACTACTAATCAATATGAAATTGTTGACATGTGAGAAAAAATTCACATATACATAAAATGCTGTAAGCATATAAATCTATGTGAATGAACATTCATATAGAGCAAGAGCAAAAAAGGAAGACCAAAGAAATGGTTTCCTTTACAATCAAGGTTGCTAAGTATAGTCTCAAAATTTCGGCATATGTAGTTTATGCAAACTGTATCTTTACAGCAGCATCCTACCTCATACTCAAGATCAAGGGATTGGGATGTTTTTAATGTTTTACTCAAAAATGAGTAAACACATTCAAAAATGAGAAAAGTTATGTGGCCTTTTTTTTAATTTTGCCTTTTAAAATTTTTGCTAACAATTCAACACAAAGGAAATTTGCTTAGATACTTTAAAGTTCAGACTTGGAATGTAGTGGAGAAGAGACCATGTATTTTGTGAAATAATGATAAGTCAATAAACTACTGTTAAAAGAAGAAAAATAATCAATCATATAGTATTAATGCCTATTTAATAGTGTTTCATATATGGTAAGAATATAAAGACAAGATTCTTCCACTTCCTAATGGTTAAACACAGGACTACTGGAAGAGTAATATATTTTAATCCTCATATGAATTCATGGAAGAATTAGGGCAATGTAAATTACTGAGATGTTGGGGCTTTAATGCCGCAACTGGACAAGCAGAGAACTCTTGCATTTTGTGGTGGGTTCAAGACCACAATTAAATATAAAGCAAAAGAAAACAAAGCAGTTAGGTCTCAATGAGATCTCAGATTAAATTTGCCAGACAATGGATAACTTAAGGAAAATGGAAAATGTTTATTTACTCTATAACTGTACACAGAGAAGTAGAAAAGATTAAGCAAGTCAGTGCACACAAACTAGAAACTGTGTCACAAATGCCATCATATATTCTGGGAAAAATATAATGGGAGATCACTACTGTATTGGTCCTTGGGTTTTTTTCACATTAGATATCTGGGGAAAAGAGCATGTTAGTCAGGTAGAGACGAGTACCACCACCCTCTCTATTATTCAGGCATCACCGCCATCTGCGGTACAGCGAGACCCAAACTGGTGAATTCTTCAATTCTTCCAAGTACCTTCTCCAGCTCAACACTCATCGGGATGGCCTGATTCCTCAGCACCTGAACTGCATCCCTCGGTGCAGAAGACATGCGTTTCAAACAAAGAACATAGACTCTGTCTTTTATGCCCAAGGTTTAAGGATTCTCAAGTCCTTCTGCTTTCTTCAGCTAAGCCCGAGGGAATTCTCCCCAGTACTTAAGCACCCTCAGTCTTTCTCAGCAGCAGACATGACAAACAGTCTCTCTTGCTGATGATCAGTGTTCTCTAAAATGGCAGTGAGCGGCCACACGGCCCCAGTCATGTGTGAGACCCAAGATGGATACTGACCGCATTCCACATCAGCAGGGAGCTACACACACACATGCCGGAAACGTGTCTGAAATTATTTCATTACGCTCTCTTCTCCTCATTCCTCCTGTCTCAGCTCCAGGAGGAAAAGGAGGAATCCTTTAGCTCGCCACAATTTTCTGAACAACTGCTCCATGGTGGTGGGGCTGTTTTCTTCCATCCTGCCATTTTCGGTAGTGGAGTGGACCTGGCGAGCCCACTCCGTCCCATCTCCAATGGGGGAAACAAGGGAGGGAGCCACTGGAAGCCACGGTGAGCTGTCTTCACCATGGATGAGCTGTCTTCACCCAGGCTGAGCCATCTTCGCCCCACCACCGCCCCGGGAAGTGAGTGGGATGAGGGTGGGGCCGAAGCCCAGAAGCTCTTTTCCGGGGTAGACAGACCCGAGTCCAAAGAGGCAGGGCTCTGGGGAACCAATCCTTTTCTCTTCTCACCTAGCAACACCCCTTAAGGGCAGGTCTTGGGACAGTGTCACCAGGACAGGTCAGTGTGTGTGTGTGTGGGGGGGTGTCCTCTTAAATCATGATAACTTCTTCTTCATGAAAGCACAAATCTGTACGTTTGAAAATTCGGCTAATTTTCAAACTGCAACACATTTTCATGAGACTAGTCAATAAACAAAACTTTACTTCAACTGCAAAGACTTATTAGTAAACACAAACTATAATAAGCCAAAGCCTAGATATGTGTATACCCATGTCTAATAAAACTTCTCCTAAAGCTAAAACATTAGTCATAGATTACTGTGTGAAAAAGTATGTCCACTTATGTCTTGATCTCTTTAGTGGAAAATTCATTTGTATATCCTCTAATTCCTTCTTCATCCATGAAAACTGTACACAAAATTCCACTGATAATGGAACTTAAATTGTTTCCATTTAATTGTAAAGATATTTGTGTCTGTGTGCATATTAGCATTTCTGAAAGGCACTATTAGTTAGAAAATACCAATATTTAAGCTTATCTTACTTGATCACTAATATCATTATTGATTGTATTAAACCATATCACACATGTTTCTTCTTCATGGTTGTCTGAGGTTAACCACAGAACAGGAAGAATTTCATCTAGAAACTGAAGAGTATCAAGAATGACAACATGATTTTGGGCATTTTTGTCAAAACATGCAGGTAATTTTGATTAAAATATAAGAGGGAAAAAGTTCAAAAATACATAAAGTTAATTTATAAGATGCAACTGTCTAATTTCTGTAAGACAATTTACTTTCAGAACTGTAAACTCAATATATTTCTATCCACTTCGAGCATGTGCTGCTTCTTTGGTCACATTGTTGCGCAAATTGCATTGAAGAGCATCAGCCAAATCTGGCATAGCGTGCCTTTCATACATTACCCTTACATGAATAAAAATGCATGAATTTTATTAATATAGATAGAAATAGTGTGTACAGAGAATAAACACTCTGCATTTTGTAGAAGGTTCATCTTGCAAGTTCTGAGACATTCCAGAAGCAGAGAAAATATCTTCTAGGTTCATAAATGCAATATGTCCAACTGATTGGTAGTAGTTTTCGCACCCCTAAAATGTCATGTACAGTAAAAAAACTTCTCAGGATTTGTAAGATTACAGATGAAAGTCAATGTGTTTGCTCACATAGCCAGTCAAATTGAAACCAATATAGTTAATAACTAGCATAATCCTATAAGATTATCTGATGAACATTCATGCTACATTTGTTGTACCATCTGGTGGGGATTTTGAGGTTTTGATTTTTATTTTTAGTCTGGGTATTTTAATGTTTTTCCTCTGTACAGTTTTAATATTGTTTTTAGATGTGGTTAACTACTTATAGTGTGATAGATTTTGTGAATTTGCCTATTCAAAATATTTTAATAAAACGAGAATTCCTCAACAAATGTGATTACAAAAACAATTGCTACAAGGCAACTTCTTTCTTGCCCAAATAAGAATGCTGCAAGATCACACGATAAAATGTGACAGCATAACTAACATACATTGCCTCTGTTCTCCAACTGGCTCATGGCAGTATGATCTAGAGAAAGCTATTCCCTGTGCCAAATTCTCTTAGTTCTCCATACCCAGGTGATAAAATAGTGCTGAAATGAAA
This sequence comes from Rhinopomastus cyanomelas, assembly GCA_013400115.1. NCBI lineage: Eukaryota > Metazoa > Chordata > Aves > Bucerotiformes > Rhinopomastidae > Rhinopomastus > Rhinopomastus cyanomelas. The sequence goes on along the minus strand of VXBP01009318.1, from coordinate 9,629 downwards.
ATTAATTTCTGTAACAGGTATAAACTGTTTCAAATAAGTGAGTGTCAGCATGACAGAAATATTTCCTGAGACTTGCCAACACTTAAATGAATTACTACAGAAAGTGGATGTTCATGTGAACACATTTTTATGACCCACTTTTCCACAGACAATATCAACCTAGTTTGGATAATCATAAGACTATTATTATTTCAGAAAAAACTGCATATATTTTCCCAGTAGCAAATCATTACTTCTTCAGTAATGCAGCAAGTGCTAAGATTTCTCTCTTTCAGTATTTAGTTTTTCCAACTTGTATGCATTTTGCCTTCACCTGTGAGATCCTGACTGACAACATTTACTGCTTTATGAAGACTGCTTGGATAATATTGCATTTTATTATTGACATCACATATCTTAATTCAATTCACTTCCTGAGTTGCTAATTCCGATTTCTTACTTGGACTGTTTCTTGGCTTTTGACAAAGTTTTGTTTTACATTTTCAATTTTTTTTTTTTCATATTACATGATTTATCTTATGTTGCGTTTTGGTTTTTAAGTTTTCTTTTACTGATACTTAAAAGATCGTTGAAATGATTGTGTATCATCCTGCATTTAAGCATGAATTTAGTTTGCTGACAGGATTGTCTTTGCCAGGAAATCTGCATGGTGATAGACCTTAGCTTGTCATGGTGCTGTTATTCACTATCATTATCAATACTGATATGCCTGCCAGCACTGCAAACCCTAGCTGTCTTTTCTAATTTAATGACTAAACTAAAATCCATGGGATCACTGAGAACTAATTGTAAGTATTAAAATATTTCACATAAATAAGTCATAGACAACGGAAGAGAGACATTTCCTCTTAAAACTTAATCATACCCCTACAATACCTTGGAATATAGGAAGACAGAGTCTAGAAGATCAATTTTAGTCACTAAAACTGTAATGTATTTTCAACTATCCACTCTAAAGTGAGCAGCAAACCAAATAAGATCAATAAGTATATCATAGTCAGATTTTTATAAACATTTTACTTGTGAAAACATGCCTTGCTTCTTTTTCTCTTTAAATAACATTTAAATTACTCTATTAAATTTAGATCAATATTTAGATCAATATTTGGAAGAAATACCAAAAAGGTGTTTCTTCCAAATGTGGTGTGTTTCTTCCAAATGTTTATGTAAGAGGTCCAGACTGCCTACTGCATCACTGTGAACACACAGTTTGAATTTCTCTGTACAGTTTGGTTTGGATGAAATCTTTACCTTAAATCATTAAAGGGTAACTTTTATATTGAGATATTACCTGGATGATACTGTGATGATAATACTATGATAGGAACATTCAGATATGAATAACAATTACCTAGGGTCATCTATACCAGTCATGAATGTGACTGCTCATCTCTGAATTTTCATGAGGAGAGACACTTTAGCCATGACTAAGAAGGACAACAGTTCCATAAATTTAGTTTAACCTTTGCTATGTCAGGCAGAAATGACATAGAAGAGTAAAGGTAGCAAGACTGTATAATCAATTTCCTTGTTTTGCAGGAAAAACATTCTATCAAACTAGTGTAACTGAAAGTGACTTTTAATCAGGATAATTGCAGCCACCTCATCTTTTACTTAAGAACTGATAAATACATAAGGCATTACTGAGAGTATTTGTTTAACATGATTTTTAAAGTTTTGATTGATAAGGATTAAGTTGCTAACATGATTAAACTGCCTCTTTAGGCAACCTCTTAGAGTTCAATTTTCCTTATCATTAGAAATTGCTTTTCTAATACACAAATAGTTTCTTTTTTATCCTATGATGTGCAAACATTTTTGTAAAAGATGAGATAACACCCAAAACACCAACAAATCTTCCTTTCAAATTGCATATACCTGGATATTTCATAAAATGTTTCTTACTGGCAAGTCACTGTATATCTGTCAGCTCCACATATGAATTAAAAGATGTAGCTTACAGGATTACTGAGATATGTGAAATCATTCGTTTGCTGAGTCTAACAGTATCTGTTTGGGGGATTTATACTGACGTTCATAATCATGTTGCTTTTCTTGACAATTAGCCTGCATATTTGCAAAGATTTTTAAGACACTGTCATAAATCCACAGCTGCAGTTCAGGACTGCTTATTAGAGGAGCACTGGAACAGACTCCCCAGGGAGGTTGTGGAGTCTCCTTCTCTGGGGACTTTCAAGGCCCGCCTGGATGCGTTCCTCTGTGATCTGTGTTAGATAGTTTTGTCCTGCTGCTGCAGGGGGGTTGGACTCGATGATCTCTTTGGGTCCCTTCCAACCCCTAACATCCTATGATCCTATGATCCTATGAAGGGGTAATTTTACATGATTCTGTGCTAGAACTGCATAGACTTTTCTGCTGTCACATGAATTGTCTTACATGAATACAGACCTCCTGTTGTGAATCTTGTGTCACGGGGTGCATCTGTGCTACTGACTAGACAAATGACAGATGAATGACAGATGGTGTCTATTAACCCTCAGAAAGAGGATGTTACCAATTGGCCACAATGACCAGGTCTGAGATGAATTAACACATTAATTTAGTAAAAGTATGAATGAGCTGAAGACAACCGGGAGAGCTTAGCTCACCGCTTACAAGTTATGTGCATAAAGGGGCAGGCTCAGTTTCATAGAATCATAGAATCATAGAATCATAGAATCACTATGGATTGGAAGGGACCTCAAAAGATCATCTAGTCCTATCCGCCTGCAACAGCAGGATCACCTAAAACAAATCACACAGGAACTTATCCAGGCAGGTCTTGAATATCTCCAGTGAGGGAGACTCCACAACCCCCCTGGGCAGCCTGTTCCAGTGCTCCATCACCCTCACCGTGGAGGTAAAACAGAACACATATAATTAATACAACAGAAAAAAACCCTATCACAAATCATACAGAGGTTCTTACATGCCTTACAGTTCTGTTTTTAACTTTCCCCTGGTGGCTGTTTTCACTGTGGCAACGTGGTGTCGCATCTCCCCTTCACTGGAGAAAAGTTGCTCACGTTCTTTCTCCAGCTAACTATAGGGTTTTCTGCCAGTTGTATATCATACTAAGGACCTGACTCCTCCAGCCCTGCTTTTCCTTTCTCAAAGCCAATAGTTATTTTAAGAAAAAGATGTTCTCAGGTCCATTTCCCTATTCTGCCATGTTGTTCTTCATGGGATGAGGGTGGGAATTCCTTCCTCTGTTCACTTCAACATGGCTTCACAGAGACTCTTCTTCACTGTGCTATGTGCTCACCACAAGCTCACTTTCTCCTCCATGAAGTAGTCTCTCAGCCTCCTTTTCTCCAGACTAGACCAACCAGCCTTCTCCATTGCAGGTACTGATTGCCAAAAGTTGTAGCATATTTATGCCACTCTGCAAGGCCTTAGTATTTTGTTTAAAACAGTAACAACATGAATTTTTGTTCTGCTCTTAACATTTAAATCCTATATTTCTACAGGAAAGGCTCTGAATGTGTCTCATTACAGCAGCTAATCAGACTGTTCTTGGAGAAATAATATGTAGCTATATATGAATAGTGTTATTAAATAGTATTCAGAGAATAACAAAAGAAAACAATAGTCATAAATTAGTTACATGACTGAAGCTTAGGTAATCATCATGTTCAGGTATTTTTACATTATTACTGTCAAAACAATAAAAGTCACCAAAATAAAGTTACATGAATGAACAACAAGGTAAATAAAATATGTGGTGTAGGTATCACATGCACATTTGATGTAAGTTCTTTTCTGAAATAAACAAACTTGACCTCACAGTTTATCCATCAATCTGAGCATCATAAATATATCCAAATTCACAACCAGATGATATCCAGCTGGGTTTGATGGGTAGACTGGCTGGATGGTTGCATCTAGAAGCTAGTTGTCAATGGCTTTAAGTCCAGAAGGAAAACGGTGACAAATGATGTCCCTCAGAGGCCCATGTTGAGTTGTTTAATATCTTCATGAACAATACTGACTGTGGCACTGAGAGCACTATCTGCAAGTTTGTCGATGATATCAAGCTGGGTGGTATAGTTGATGTGGCAAAGGAACTCAATGCCCTCCAGAGGGACCTGGACAGGCTGAAAAAGTGGGCCCAGGTGAAACTTGTGAGGTCCAGCAAGGACAAGGCAGTGTTCTGTGTCTTGGCTGAGGCAACCAAAGATATGAATATAGACTGGGAGAGAACACACTGGAGAGCATCAGTGTGGAAAAAGACCTGGGGGTACTAGTGGATGAAAAGCTTTGACATGAGCCACCAATGTACAATTGTTGCCCAGAAGGCAAACTGCATCCTGGGCTGTATCAAAAAGTGTGGCCAGTAGACTGAAAGAGGTGATTCTGCCCCTCTTCTCTGCCCTTGTGACACCTCACTTGGAATACTGTGTTCAGCTCTGGAGGCCCCAACACAAGAAGGATGAGGACCTTTTGGAATGTGTCCAGAGGAGGGCCAGAAAAATTATCTGAGGGTTGAAGCACCTCTCTTATGAAGACAGGCTGAGGGAGTTGTGAGTGTTCAGCCTGAGGAAGAAGGCTTAAGGAAACCTGATAGGGATCTTCCAGTACATGAAGGAGGCCTACAGAAAAGCTGGGGAGAGATTTTTTACAAAGGCAAGGGGTGAAAGGACAAAGGGTAATGTTTTTAAACTGAGAAAGGAGAGATTTATGTTGGAGTTTAGGAAGAAGTTCTTTATTGTGAGGGTAGCAAGACACTAGAACAGGTTGCCCAGACAAGTTGTAGAAGCTTCATCCCTGGAAGCATTCAAGGACAGACTGGATGCAACCTGACCTAGTGAGAGGTGTCCCTGCCTATGCAGGTGGTTTGGAACTCTGTGATCTTTAATGTCCCTTTCAACTCTAACATTTCTATGACTCTATGATACTGTTATTCAATTTTTATCTTTGTACATTCTACACATTTTACAGCAAAGGATTTAGAAATAAAACTAAGCAACTCGCTAATACAACATGGTTAACAGAGAGAGAATAGGGTGAGGGCAAAATAATCACTTTCATACGTTTTGTGTGGATCTGAAGCAATAAATCAAGCAGATGTAGTAAGTATTCAGTGTACAGATTCTGTTCATTCTATAAATGCACACGAATAAAATTAATACAGAGAGGTTTCTTAAAATACTACTCTTGTTCAAAGAATTGAAAGATCATTTTTGATATTACCTACAGCTATTGTTTTTCCTTGGTATTCAGTGTTACCACATTTATCCATCACATTTAAAAATCATAACAGTCTGGTCAAGTTCCTGTCACAGGAAAAGAGAAAATATTAACCCTATTTATAAAAACTGATAAAAAGATGACTCAAGGAAATATAGGCCAATCAGTCTCACCTCTGTGTTTGTCAAGATCATGAAGTGGATCCTTCTGGAAACTATTCTAATGCACATGAAAAATAAGGAGGACATTGGTCACAGCCAAGACAACTTTCTTAAGGGCAGATCATATCTGACAAATCCAGTGGCCTTCTACAACAGGTTTAAAGCATTGATGGATAAAGGTAGACTAACTGACTTCATATACCTGGACTCATTCAAGGCATTTGATACTGTCCTGCATGACATCCTTGTCTGTAAAACAGAGATAAGGTTTTGGCTGATGGATTCAGTAGACAAAGAATTCAGTAGATAAGGAATTGTCTGTATAACCACTCTATGAGTTGTGTTGAGTTGTGAACAATGGCCTGATGTCCAAGTGGAAATCAGATATGAGTTATCACTCATACTCAGGGAGAATTTTGGGTCCAGGATTATTTAATATTTTTGTTGGCAACATGGATAGTGTCACTGAGTGTCCCCACAACAAACTTGCCAATGACACTAAGCAGTGTGATGGAGAGTATTTGACATGCTGGAGAGAAGGGAGGCCATCCAGAGATACGATAACCAGCTTGAGGACTGGAGCTATGCAAGCTGCATGCAGTTCAACACGTCCTACATGTAGGTCAGAGTAGTCATAAGTACATATACATACTGGGCAATGAATGGATTGAGAACAGTCCTGAGGAGACGGATTTGGGATTTGGTAGACAAGAGGTTTGATGTGAGCAGGCAATGTGTGAGTGCAGCCCAGAAAGCGAACTGTGTTGTTGGCTGTGTGACTAGTAGGTCAAGGAAGGTGAGTGTCCCCTTCTACTCTGCTCTTATGAGACATCACCTGGAGTATTTTGCTTGGTTCTGGAGTCTCCCAACATAAGGCAAACATGGAACTCTTAGAGCAGATCCAGAGAAGGGCAAGAAGAACAACCATATAGCTGCAGAGAATTGGGACAATTCATCCTGGAAAAGAGAAAGCTTTGTCCAGAGGAATATTATAGCAATCTTTCAGTACATGAAGGAGACCTGCAAGAAAGAAGCAGAGGGACTTTATATGAGGGACTCTAGTGACAGGACAAGGGGGAATGCTTTCAAGCTAAAAGATGATAGATTTATATTAGGAAGAATTTTCTATGATGGTCGTGAGGCACTGGAACAGGTTGCCCAATGAAGCAGCGGATGCCCCCTCCCTGGAACTGTTCAATGCCAGGTGGGCTGAACCTTTCAGCAACCTGTCCTAGTGAATGGTATCTCTCCCCACGGCAGGGTGATTTGAACTAGATTATTTATGAGTTCCTTTGCAGCCTAAGTCATTCAATCAAATTCTATCTATATTTATTCCAAATACACTTCACTGGCAAGATAAAGAGTATGTCTTAACCAAGACCAAAACCTGAACATAGGCAGGTAAAATTTATTATTCTGATTTGAGAAAAGGTAGTTACCAGGAAGACAAAACATAAAGCCATAGTAATCATACAATACATGGCAAAGCTAGTTCTTTCTTTAAGCTTTAGAAAAAATTTTTCCCAGTCTTGTGGTACAGTATTTGCAACAAGTCTTTCTGGTTTTCTATTTTCCACATCAGCCTTTTTTTCTTCAAATCATTAGTATTAGGGCTACATTCCTGCGTATTGCTTCATCATGCACTTGTGATAATCAGACTCCTCTGTGACAGATTATCTGGAAATTCTCCCAAAATAATAAAATTCTGAGATTATTTAAAGCCACAGTTAGCAACAGGCTTAGCTGTATCTATCACCTTTGCATAATTTAGGTGTTCATGAACAACTTAAATTTCATTGAATCATAGAATATCTCAAGTTGAAAGAGTTCCATAAAAATCATCAACTCCTTGCTTTTCATGGGACTACCTAAAACTGAACTATATGACTAAGAGTGGTATCCAAATGCACCTTGAACTGACAGGCTTGCTGATGTGGCTAATTCTCTGGGTAGTCTGTCCAGTGGCCAGTCAACCTCTCAGAGAAGAACCTTTTCCCAAGTTCTGTAGTGTAACCCAGCTTTTTGCAGGGGGTCCTAGCTTGAGGGAGTTGTTAACTTATGACAAACAGCTTGAAATTCCAAGGTGAAATAAGCAGCTCTGTGAACCAGCAGGACTAATTTGGAGCTTCCTGATTCCTGTTTCTTGTTTATAGACTCTTCTGCTTGTGTAAATATCAAGCTTGGCATCACTGAACTGGGATTCCACTGACCACCATCTTGCCCATGGAATGTGGTTAATGGAGAGAGTGGAAATTCGGGATCACAGAGATCAGTGGATGAAAGGTTTCATCTGCAAATCCATTGTTTGCTGAAATGGAGAGGGTCTACTCTGCCTGAGGTGGATGAGAATCAGCACCCTGGAATTGTCTTGGAAACACTGGGAACAACAGCACTGGCCCTTAAAATGACTGTTGGAATGGAGGAATGGATGTATGGACAGAAAGAATAACACATTTCCACAAGAAAATACTGAAGAAGGTTTATTCCCCCCGAGGGGCACGAAGAAAGAATTTAAGGCATTATTTGGTGAAAGACTCTGGGGCACAAACCGTATTCTGTTCATTATTTCCTTTTTGGGGTGAGGACATGGGCCAGAATAGAAGGATTAAGTATATCAACACCTGGCTACGAGACTGGTGTTACAGACAGGGCTTTGGGTTCTTTCAGACACCAGGCTTAGCAGATACAAGTGGGAGGGTTTTAACTCAGAGGGGAAAAAGGGTTCTGGGGCAGGAGCTGGCAGGGCTCATTCACAGGACTTTAAACTAGATTCGAGTGGGAGTGGGATAGTTGATGGATGAGCACCAGTGGGGCAGAGCTCTGATCTTAAGGAAGAACAGGTGACCTCTCGCTATCCTAGGGTGAAATCGGAGCACTTAGCTCGCTCCCTGAAATGCCTGTACACCAATGCACACAGCATGGGGAATAAGAAGGAGGAGGTAGAAATCTGTGTCCAGTCAGACGATTATGGTTTGGTAGCAATTAGAGACCTGGTGGGACAGCTCGCATGACTGGAATGTGGCCATGGATGGCTATGTCCTTTTTAGAAAGGACAGACCATCAAGGCGGGGTGGAGGAATTGCCCTCTATGTGAGACAACAACTAGAATGCATTGAGTTCTGTCCAGGGACAGCAGAGGACTAAGCTGAGAGTTTGTGGGTGAGGATTAAGGGGCAGGCTGGCATGGGTGACACTGTTGTAGGCATCTATTACAGGCCCCCTGATCAGAGTGAGGAAGTTGATGAAGCCCTCTGCAGTCAGCTGGCAGCAGCCTCACAGGTGCAGGCCCTGGTNTTTCATGAGGAAGAAAAGTTTTGTTGTGTTCTGGGGGACCTACTCCGGTTGCACAGGTCACAGGACCCCCTCCCCCCGGAAGCGTCTGTCCTGGGACCTGCCCCTGAAAGGCAGGCTGGGGGAGCCTATTAAAAAACGGAGCAGGGTCTTTGTTGGCTCTTTTCCCACCTCTTTTCGTGGGCTTTGGCCCTGAGGGGAGCGCGCCCCCCACCGCCCTGGGAACTGCGGCTCTGAGGGGGGTGAGGACAGCAGCTCGGGGGGAACCGCGGCTCCGGGGAGCAGCGGCTCCTGAAGCAGCCGCGACCTGCCGCGCCCACGCCCCGAACCAGCCGCGGCCCACCCGAACCAGCCGCGGCTCCCCCCCAAACCAGCCGTGGTCCACCCGAACCAGCCGCGGCTCCCGTCTGACCCCACCGCCTGCGGGCACCTGCCGCCGTGGGGTCTGGAAGCGACCCCGGCCGCGGGTGCGGAGACTTGAAGCAGTCCTGCCGCATCTTGGCTTTGCCGCCACTGCCGCACCACCGCCCCGGAACTAAGAAGTAATGGCCCCGCACCGCGCCCGGACTGGAGAAGCAAGACTGGTGCAGAAATGCCTTCACGACCGCCCACCACGGACAGCCTTCAGCATTGGTGAGCTGGGCTACTCCTCTTCCCCCTGCAGCTGAGAAAGGGGAGGGAGAGGAGAGGAGAGGAGGTCTGGAAGTACCCTCTCGACCACATGTGGAGTGTGGGGGGGTGCGGCCCTGCTGACACCATGCGGTCGGTCTCCATGTTGGACCCCGCACGCGGCTGGGGCCCTGGGACTGGGCCGCCCCTTTTTTGGAAATAGTGATCAGCAGGAGGAGAGACTGTCATTTCTGCCACTGAGAAAAGACTGGCAGCGCTTGGGTTAGGGGGAGAGCTCCTTCGTGCTTCGCTGAGGAAAGCAGGAAGACTGGAAAATCCTCAGACCTTGGATGTAAAAGACAGAGACTGGGTCTTTTG
>VXBP01009317.1:0-25104 GCA_013400115.1 Rhinopomastus cyanomelas | reverse complement strand
GAGGTTCCTTCCAATCCCTAATGATTCTATGATTGATTTCGTTCACTGAGGTTCCCACTTGAAAGAGAATTTGTTTCGTATACTAAAGGTAGAAGACTACATCCAAAATTGAGGTTCCAAGGAGCATTTCTTCTCTACAGCCAGGCAAAAAGAACTTGGAACCACCACTACTACATCCACCTCCCAAGCTCATTTGACACTTCTCAGCTTGGGAGTCTGGTGGATTTGCCACAGCAGCCTGGAGCTCTAAGGACAACTTGGCCTTTAAGGAGACTTACACTGGAAGGCTTCAAGGCAGACACACAGCATCTTTCACTCATCTCCAAACTTCCAGGCTGCTTTTAAGAAGTAGTTTCTGCACCTCCCCACTCAGGACAAGCTGAGGTTGTTCAGCCTAGAGAAGAGAAGGCTCCCAGATGACCTCCTAGCAGACTGGAAGAGGGGAGACTGAGATTGGCCATGAGGAAACAATTCTTTGCTGTGAGTGGGGAGATACTGAAACAGGTTGCCCAAGGCAGTTGTGGCTGCCCCTTCCCTGGCAGTGTTGAAAGGCAGGTTGGCTGGGGCCCTGAGTAACCTGCTCTAACGAAGGTGTCCCTGCCTGTGCAGGGGGTTTGGGACTGGATGAGCTTTAAGGTCCCTTCCAACCCCAGCCATTCTATGATTCCATATCCTAACCCAACCTCCAGCCACCCTTTACACACCTCAAGGAGCAGATCAGGAGTCTCCAGCAGATACTGGCTCCTTACCTCTTCTGTTTTGCGCCGGAGCACATTGGCCTGCTTCTGGAAATCTCTTTCTAGCTTGAGCATCTCATAGTGTCTCTTGCGGTCCTGCAGGGAAAGAAGAGCACAAACCCTTACTAGTACCTTCCTGAAGCTGAATTTCCTGTTCCTGACAGCAATCTCGCGTATCATTACAGGCTTAAGCCAGGCCGTACCTCCCAGGCCAAATGATTCCACTATCCTCAGGCAGACTACAAGGGCTCCACACCTTCTGATAAAAAGGTTTAGGAGCCTAAAAACTGCCAATGAAACATTTAACACTTAGTATCACAAAGCAAACTGGTTCCAGTAAGAATTGCTGAGAGCCCAGACACTGTTACACTGGAAGCAGCTGGATTGCTGTTTAGCTCTAGGTTCAAGGTTCCTTTGAGCACTCCCACACTGCAGCCAAACCCTCTCACTTTCCACTTGTTCCACTCCTCAGAGGGAATGGCAGGCTGGGGACCCTGTTTGCTCACCCGTTCTTTCAGCTGGATCACTTCCTTGTCCTTCTGTTGTTTCCACTGCCTGAATTTCTGTGCATCATCTTTCATCTGGCGCATCAGCCGCACCCGTTGGTTCTTCATTTCCTGAAACACACAGATGGCTAGAACTGTCCTTTCTGGGTAGTATCCACATGTCCATTCCCATCATGTTTCCATCAGGGGTATCACAGTAATGATAACCTTGAATACCTCCGGGGACGGTGACTCAACCACCTCTGTGGGCAGCCCATTCCAAAACCGGATCACTCTTTCAGTGAAAAATCTTTTCCTAATGCAAGTCTAAACCTCCCCTAATGGAGCTTAGGACTATGACCTCTCGTCCTGTCTCCAGTGGCCAGGGAGAAAAGACCAACCCCTGCCTGACTACAGCCACCTTTTAGATAGTTAAGATATAGACAGTGATAAGGTCACCCCGAGCCTCCTCTTTTGCAGGCTAAACAAACCCAGCTCCCTCCGCCTCTCCTCGTAGGGCTTATCTTCCAGCCCCCTTACCATTCCAGTTGCCCTTCTCTGGGCACGTTCCAGCACCTCGACATCTTTCTGAAACTGAGGGGGCCAGAACTGAACACAATACTCCAGGTGCGGTCTAACCAGTGTCGAATACAGGGGAAGGATAACCTCCCTTGACCTGCTGGCCACACCGTTCTTGATGCAGGCCAGGATGCCGTTGGTCCTCTTGGCTGCCTGGGCACACTGCTGACTCATGTTAAGTTTGCTGTCCACTAACACCCCCAAGTCTCTCTCCACCTGAGAACTCTCTAAGAACTCCATTCCCAGCCTATAGTTCTGCCTGGGGTTGTTATAACCAAAATGCAGAACCCGACACTTAGACTTGTTAAAACTCATCCTATTGGAGTCTGCCCATCTCTCCAGTCTGTCCAGGTCCCTCTGCAGGGCCCTCCTACCCTCTAACAGATCAACATAGGCTCCAAGCTTGGTGTCATCTGCAAACTTACTCATGATGGACTCCATCCTATCATCAATATCATCGATGAAGATGTTAAACAGGACTGGACCTAACACCGACCCTTGGGGGACACCACTAGTAACTGGTCGCCAGCTAGATGTGACACCATTTACTACCACTCTCTGGGCTCATCCATCCAACCAGTTCCTGACCCAGCACAGAATATTCCTGTCAAAACCCCTAGCTGCCATCTTCACCAGGAGTGTATCATGGGAGACTGTGTCAAATGCTTTACTGAAATCCAGGTACACCACATCCACAGCCTTCCTCTCATCGACCAGTCAAGTTACTTGATCATAAAAGGGTAGCACTCAGGTGCTGCCCACACTCAGTCCCTCCTCCAGGTCACTCCTAGTGTGAAACCCCTAGGAACCCGTTTTTAAAGGCATAAAGGGCACAGGCATAAGAACCCCAGGGAAGGGAAATGAAGTGTATCTCTGGGGAGAACAGAACAGGGGTCGTTAGTAGATCAAAAGAGGTTCTCCTCCCTCTCTGTTCTGCACTGCTGACACCACAGCTGGAATCTTGTGCCCAGTTCTGGGCCCCTCAGTTCCAGAAGGACACAGAGCTGCTGGACAGAGTCCAGCAAAGAGCCACAGACACGATGAAGGGAAGGCTGAGGGAGCTGGGTCTCTTGAGCTGAGAAATAAGGAGCCTGAAGGGTGACCCCATGAATGTTGATCAATATGTGAAGGGTGGGTGTCAGGAGGACAGAGTCAGGCTCTGCTTAGGGGCACCCAGTGACAGGACAAGAGTCAGTGGGTGTGAGCTGGAGCAGAGGAGGTTCCACATCAATGGGAAAAGGACCTTGTTCCCAGTGAGGGTGCCAGAGCCCTGGCAGGGGCTGCCCAGGGGGGTTGTGGAGTCTCCTTCTCTGGAGAAGTTTAAAACCCTCCTAGCCATGTTTCTGTGTGACTGGATGATCTTTCGAGGTTCCTTCCAATCCCTACTGCTCTCCGATTCTATGAAGTTATTTGACTGAGGCAATGAGCGATCAGAACAGCCAGAAAACACTCAGTTTGTATTCCTCCCAGTCTCTGTAGTTACCCACCTGTTGTACTACCCCTGCAATGGTGGTCATGTAGCCAGAGCAGATTTGCCAGACACTGATGTTTGACTAAAGGGAAAGTGAGGGCCTTTCTGCCTGGAAGCTGCTTGGTTTACCCTACAGCAAACCTGAGAGCTGCATTCTAGGGGTGCTTACCGTGATCTCCTGGTTCAGCTTGGAGACTGTGCTTTCTGTGGCTTCCTTCAGCTTTAAGAGCTTTGCCTGCTCATTCAGCTTTTTCTTCAGCTCACCGATTTGCCCTTCCAACTCCTGAAGTCTCTTCTGACGCTGTTCACTCAGTCTGTAAAGAAATTGGGTGTTAAAAACAGCCCCCACAGCACCTGTGTCAGGTTTGGATTAACAAGAGAGATGGCTCAAACCACTGTAATGATTTGGGAGCAGGGTAACGGGGGAGGCTGTACCTGGTGGGAGAGACCAGCACTGTGCAGTGGGCAGCCCCACAGCTCTGCCAACCCATCTGTAAACCACTGCTTGAGCCCTGACAACACAGGGAGCTGCTACCTCTTGAAGACTGACTGGCCAGTTCTTCGGCTGGGATTCTGGAAACAGGCCCCCCCCATACTGTTTAGGGGAGAAGAACACCCCTGGCAGCAGGCAGAAAAAAAGAAAGAGGTGTGGGGCTGCCTCACCATCAGCTCTCCTCAGTCTGCAGCCAGGATGAGAGGCTGACCCAAGGGCTGCTGGAGACACTGACAATCTGTGAAGCTGGGGAAGCAAAGATCCCATGTCAACACCGCCTCACCTCTCAGTGAGAAACTCAAAAGACGGCCAGAGATCTGAGGAACTGAGGAGTGAGGTGGTGGTGGGGAGCCAGAGCCTGCAGTGGAAATCTGACCTCTTAATTATCTTCTCTCCCTTTCCCCTTCTCCTCTCCTCTGAGCTGGGCAACTGGTAATGTCAGTGATTTGTGTGCCCTCTGAGTTGGGTAACCTGGTAACTTCAGTAAACTTGGACTTTCCCACAAGCTGTGGAGTCAGTCTCCTTAATTGGACCTCAAGTGAATCCATGAACCTGAGTCACTCCCATTCCTTAAGGTCAGGACATGACAAGCTGTTCTTCTCACATGATGACTCCCTAGCTTTATCACACTTACTTGGCCTGGTTGACATCCTTCTTGGCCATCTGCAGAGCAAGGACCAGCTCCTCCTTTTCTTTCTGCAAATTGCTGACCTTCAATTCCAGATCCTTGATGTTAGTCTAAAAACAACAAGAGCAGTGAAGGCTCTGAACACAACCCTTCAAGCTACAGTGTGAGACAAAGCTGAGACAGGAGACCTTGAAAAAAACATTGACTGCAATAACTGGGGAAAAGAAACCTGCTTCAGCCTTCCAAGCCCTGTTTCAGAAAAGTTTACCTGGTACTGGGACTGGATGGGCTCCAGCTGACTGTCATTCTGGGTCATTTTTTTGGCCAGTGCCTCTTTGAGAGCCAGGGCTTTGTTCAGTTCCAGCAGCTCCTTGGACATCTGTGTCTGACGGAGGGCGTGTTGAGTGCTGAAGTCATCTGAGGATCTCTTGTTGTCCTGGCCCATTTCTGCTTCCTGGAGCACGGACACAGCAGTGAGCGGGAGGGACCAGTCCAAAGCTCGTTAACACTATGATCAGAGTTTCTGTAGAAACACTCCCAATTCGGTTTTTGATAGGAAATTATTAGACATTCAAGAACAGGTCCAGAGGGGAGCAACTCCAATGATCAGAGGGCTGAAGCACCTCTTCTCTGTGAGGACAGGCTGAGCAAGTTGAGGTTGTTCAGCCTGGAAAAGAGGAGGCTCCCAGGTGACCTTCGAGTAGCTTCCCAATCTCTGAAGGAAGGAGGCTAGAAGAAAGCTGGGGGAGGGCTTTTAACAGGGGTGGCAGTGAGAGGGTTCCAGACTTGAAGAGGGGAGACTGAGGTTGGCCATGAGGAACCAATTCTTTGCTGTGAGGGTGCTGAGATGCTGAAACAGGGTGCCCAAGGCAGTTGTGGCTGCCCCATCCCTGGCAGTGTTGAAGGGCAGGTTGGCTGGGGGCCTGAGCAACATGCTGTAGTGAAGGTGTCCCTGCCTGTGCAGGGGGGCTGGGGCTGGATGAGCTTTAAGGTCCCTTCCAACCCCTGCCGTTCTATGATTCTAATTCATCTAGGACAGGCTTGAGCAAAGAAGGGTGTAGAGACAGCAGCGACTTTTTAGCAGACATTTGCGTTAGAAGACTAGTGCAAAGAGGCAGAGTGATGAGGGGATAAAACTAGGCCCCCGGTGAGGTCTGTGCTGCTGGACTCCCTCACTTACAGCTGTACCATCCTCTTCAGAGTTCACCATCAACGCAGCAGCTTCCACCGCAGCAGCCTTTTCACTCTGTATAGGGCAAAGAGGAGCCAATTTTGGTTCAAAATAATGGGTGAAGTCAACCAGAGCTAACAACAAACTATTGGCCTAGAACAGCAGAGCATATTGTTACTCTCCTCAGTGCAGAGAGCTGTCTCTGGAATGAGGATGCCATTGCCTTCCCCTTTAGAGGTGAGCACACTCCTCCTAGACTAGCTGGACAGCCCGTTCCTTGAAGTCCTCCCTTAACTCCGGCACTGGCAGCCAGCTCCTCACAAGAAGAAAAGTCTGGCAAGAAGGGAACCATCTAACGAGGGAGAACAAAGCTCCTCAATCAGGCACAGACTTGGTAAATTCTATTTAACAGCTGTAGATCCCTGCAATTTGGGCTTCTCGGCAAAGCCTCCAAGTTTACAACTCTCCTTCCAAGCTTTGGATTTGAAGTCTCAATTTATCTCCTACCATCAGACTCTTTTATGGTGACTCTTCCACTTTCTATGCCACATGCACCACTCAAGCAAGAGTGGCTACTGTGCAGCGTTAAGGGCATAGCAGACCAGGTAGTTTTGAAGTGACTGAGCCATTTCATACTTTTAATTCCACAGCAGATCAACAGGACAACCCCAGGCTGCATCAGTCAACTTGCTTGGAGCACACTCTCCTCTCTTCATGGATGCAGACTTACCTGCAGCTCAGTCAACGTTTGCTGCAGATTGCAAAGCACCTCTAAGTTCTCCTTGAGCTCCTCGTCTTCAACAGTCTCTACCAGCTTCTGCAGGTCCAGCTTGCCTCTGCAATGCAAATGGGAGAGTTTAGGCATACTGTGGGGTGCTTCAGATTCTCCCCACTGAACACACAACCCTGAGTGAACAAATCAACTGCCTCCAGTTTATCCCAACAGCACCATTTAGTGCTAAATGTCTCCTATGCAGGAACAGGGTGCAGACACAGACTCACACAGCATGTTGGAGTTGCTCCAGCTGGGTGTTCATCTTCTCGTTTTCTTGTTCTTCCTAAAAGAAGTCAGAATTACAGCAAATTGAGGGGAAGAAATCAAGACAAGAAGGAGAACACAGATAACTGACTTGTAACCAAGGACATGTTGTCAGTTCGTGGCACTGAAAGGTCTGGCATGACCTGAGAGCATGGTTCAGCCCATACACCCTCTTCTGCAGGAATCACAGAATCTCACAACATTAGGGATTGGAAGGGACCTTGAAAGATCATCCAGTCCAATCTCCCTGACACAGGAGGATCCCCTAGATGCAGCCACACAGGAACATGCCCAGGCAGGTTTCAAACGTCCCTACTGAAGGAGACTCCACAAATCTTTGGGCAGGCCCTGCCAGGGCTCTGGCACCCTCAGTGGGAACAAGGTCCTTCTTACACTGATGTGGAACCTCCTCTATTCCAGCTGACACCTGCTGGCCCTTGTCCTGTCACTTGGTGCTACAGAGCAGAGCAGGGCTCCATCCTCCTGACACCCACCCTTCACATTCTGATCAACATCTATGGGGTCACCCCTCAGACTCCTTTTATCCCAGCTCCCTCAGCCTTTCCTCAGCAGGAAGATGCTCCCTTCCCTCCATCATCCCTGTGGCTCTGCACTCTACTCTCTCCAGCAGCTGTGTGTCCTTCTGGAACTGAGGGGCCCAGAACTGGTCACAAGATTCCAGATGTGATCTCATCAGGGCAGAGCACAAGGAAAGGAGAACATCTCTCAATCTGCTGATCACTCCTCTTCTGACCCACCCCAGGATGCCATTGGCCTTTCTGGCCACCACGGTCCGTTTCTGGTTCCTGGCCATCCTGCTGGCCACCAGGACCCCCAGGTCCCTTTCTCCTCTGCTGTTCTCCAACAGGTCAGTTCTCACCCTATACTGGTCTGTGGGGTTTGTTCTTTCAAAACAAAGCAGATGGTGTAGGGGGAAAGGTCTGAAAGACTTATCGTTCCAACTAATAGCTAATAAATGAAAGGAACCTCCCAAATGGAGGAGGAGTGCTGCTGAATAATCTTCAGCTAAGAGGGAAGGCAAAGCTCTCGCTGGCTGACTGAACCTTACCAAAATTATCCTCTCCAGCAGCTGTGCTGTCTGACCAGCAGCTTCACTCAGCCCTTGGCTCAGCTTTTGATTCTCCTCCATTAATGACTGGTTCTTCTCCATCAGGGACTGGAGATTCTCCGAAGGCGCCATGCTACTAAAAGAGCAAAGACCAGTTGGCTTGTGAATGTGACTTTGATAGAGGTTGGCACTGAAACAACCTCCAGGCTTCCTAAATAAACCTTTAGGTGTGATTCTAGGCTGTAGGAGGTGAAAGGAAAGGGCTGCAAGCAGAATCTAAGCAAACATTTCCACAACACAGCCTAGAAGAGTCAAAAACACTCATTGGAGTGCTGAACCAACAGCAGGTTTGTCAACCGCATGCACTTGGGTTTTAAATGCCCTCAGAAGCCTGAACAATGCAACCCTCCACTGCATTTCATGCTGTCAAGAAACACATTTAGGGGTAGAAGGTGAGGAAGCAGAGAGGGTTGGATAGGTCTGAGAAGTGGGTACTGAGAGAGGTGACATTGCCTAGTTCCTCTCATGTTTTCTACAAGGGACTTTTGTAATCCTAAGGTGCTTGCTGCAAAACCAAAGATCCACACACGTGGAATTCAGTCAGCAGGACAAAACAAACCAACAACAGCAATGGAGAGAAACACATGTCCAGATCCTATTAGACAGCGACCAGCTTGCTCCACCCTCACTCTGCAGGCCTGTGTAGAGCAAGAGATTTTACTGGTGTGTGAGAGCCATCAGTTACACTGAGCATTCACCTACAAATCTTACTTGATAGACACTGGGAGGATCCCTCCATGAGCCTGCAGCAGTAGCACCTGCAGCTGTTGGACCTAGAAAGACAAACAATTATGTTTCCCACAGCAGTCTCTAGGTAATCAAAACGCAGGGCTCCCGTTGCTGACTATTTCTCACTAGACAGAATCAGATTATTCTCCTTCCTAAGCTCCAGGAAAGTGTGATTTAAGATTACACTCTGTTCCTAACCGCTCCCTTGGCTCTAGTGCTCCCTGGTTTTCTCCTATGCAATTGGAGAGCTGCTGTGGAATTACGAGGGTTGCTGTGTTGTGTTTACAGTGCTTAGCTGGCCACTTCACCAGACAGAAGAACATACGTAGAATCCTAGAGTCATTATGGCTGGAAAGGACCTCCAGGATCACCAACCCAGCCCTCACCCCAACAGCTCCCTAATCCCCAGACCATGGCCTCAAGTGCTCCAGCTACTCGGTCTTTAAACCCCTCCAGGGATGGGGACTCCACCACCAACCTGGGAAGCCTGGTCCAGTGCCCAGTCCCTCTCTCAGCAAAGAACTTCTTCCTCAGATCTAATTTAAACCTCCCCTAAGGCAACTTGAGGCCATTTCCCCTCATCCTAGCATAAAGAATTTGAGAGAAGAGACCAGCAGCAGCCTCGTTCCAAACTCCTTTGAGGGAGCTGCAGAGAGCAACAAGGTCTCCTCTCAGCCTCCTCTTCTCTAGACCCAACAACCCCAGTTCCTTCAGCCGCTCTCCACAGGGCCTGTTCTCCAGCCCTCTCCCCAGCCTTGTTGCCCTTCTGTGGCCCCACTGCAGCCACCCAGACGTCCCATGGCACCCAGCACTGGAGCCAGCACTCAAGGTTGCGTCAGTGCAGCATTGTCTTGTGCACACCCTGTGTGGCTGCTCAGTGTTTACTGAGCTCAGTACTAGAAGGACACAGGACAAGGAGCAGTACCTGCTGCTTCAGCTGCTGCAGCTCAGCCGCCTGGGGATCCAGGTTGACCACCGGTTTGTTTTTGATCTTCCTCGCTCTGTCAGCATAACGCAGAGTGTTCAGGGTCTCTTCCAGGTTGGAATCCGCCGGACTTATGCAGGCGATCATGAGAGTGTGGCTGTTACCACCAAGAGAATCTGGGAAGGACACCAAGGTACAGTCAGAGCTCAGAGACAGCTCAGGAGCCCAGCAAGAGACTACTTGAGGTAGCTAAGACTGAACAAGAGAGTCTCCAGTCTTCCAGTGTAAAGACCAGTGGCTGGATGGCTGTTAGGTGGGGTTTTGTGCTCTTTGTTATCTGTAGGCTTATGGTTCGTCCTCGCCTGTCTCTTACCTTGCAGCAGTCTTGTTAACTTGGAGTCTCTGTAGGGGACAAACCCACCCTTCCTATTCTCATCGCCAAGAGCACTAATGACATTCCCCAGGCAGAGGAGACCTCTGTTTATGTTGATACCTGCACGTAAACAGATGACAGTGAGCAGAGCCACCTCCATCAATTCTACTTGTAACAAGTACTTCACGATAGAGAAAGCTTGTTGTAAAGGCTAACTGCTTTTCCTGACAAGGAACTCCATTCATGGACTCGGAAGTGGTCAGAAACCCAAGTGATACCCCACCTTCTTTTAGTCTGTCTCCCTCAGCTTTGGTCTTCTTCTGTCTCTCGGAGCCAGCGAGATCAACGAGATGCAGCTTGCAGTGAAAACTGCTGTTCCTAGAGCAGAAATAACAGTTCTAGTGTCTCAGGGACACATGCAGTTTGGAAAGGAGCAGTCTGGGGGCTACTACAGATAAGCTACAGGGCTGAAAGACACAATTCATAGAATCACAGAGTGTTTGAGGCTGGAAAAGCCTTCTGAGCTCATCTAGCCCAGACCAGGACGTGGCATCACCCCATCTGACAGACCAGGGCACTAAGGGCCACAACCAGGCTGTTCCTTCAGGGAGAAGATCCTTCAACACCTCCAGGGATAGGGACTCCACCACTGCTCTGAGCAGTCCCTTCCAGTGTCTGATTCCCCCTTTCCCCGATGAAAGGCTTCCTAACATCCAATCTAACCCTCCCCTGGCAGCTTCAGGCCCTGTCCTCTTGTCCTGGCACTGGTTGTCTGGGAAAAGAGCCCAACCCCTATCTGACTGCAACCTCCCTTCAGGGAGTTGGAGAGCGGGAGGTCTCCCCTGAGTCTTCTCTTCTCCAGGCTAGACACCCCCAGCTCCCTCAGCCTCTCCTCAGTCAACTTTCCATCCAGTCCCTTCCCCAGCCTTGTTGCTCCTCTAGACCCACTCCAGCCCCCCAACCTTTTTCTTGAAGTAAGAAGCCAAGCACTGCCCCCAGCCCTCAAAAGACAGCCAGGTAAAGGAACTGTTTGAGGAGCAACTCAGCCAAGTTCATCCCAGACTAAGAAAGAACAAAACTATGCTGCTAGGAGCAAGTCTGACCCCCAGCAGTGTCTGGAGCAGCTGCACAGTCACACTCACTTGTCCGTTTTCTTCATCTGGTTGATGTAGATAGTAAAGATGGCGTGGGAGCGCGAGGACTGAGAGTTCATTGCTGTGGAACCCACCGTTCTGGACTTGTTTCCCTGCTCCAGGCAGGTTACAGTATCTTGGGCACAGGTGACGCTTCTTTCCGTCAATCCTACAATCTGTGGCCAGGAAGAAAGCATCTGTTATCCTCTCCTTCCTCATCCGTCCAAATTCTAGCAGAAGAATCATCTCAGATGACAGTAAACCCTCTGTGTCAGTGCACAATTGGAGTCTCCCTTAGCCAGAGGCTCGGCATGGATCAGCAACAAGCTATGCTGAGCTCTGCATCTGTAACTACACCACACCATATTCAGGAAGGAACTTGGGCCCTTAAACTGCTTCTCCTCAGGATCCCTTGGTCTCACTCCCTGCCTGCCAGACTGAAGAGTACAACCACAACAGAGCTGGACATTGGGTGAAGGGATGCCAAGGACAACACCCAGATAACCACCTCATCAGCCCTCAAAACAAAGCCCAAATAGGGCCTACAAGTAGCTTTGTCAGCAACGCCTGAGTCTGAGTCAATCTAAGGATGATCAACAGCTCTACTGTGAGAGGAATGAGGCCTCATGATTCCCCCTGAGCCACAGCACCCTCTTGTGTACCTCCATCCAACAGGGCAACAGACCTTTATGCTTCCTTTGGGATCATCCCGGATACTGATTTGAGAGGACCGTTCTCTTGATGAACACAGCAGGTCTAGAATATCCTCATTGTAGATCTGAAAGGGCCAGAGCAGCAGCTCTGAGTTACAGCCTCGTAGGAGAGCAATTCCAATACAGAATGATGCAGTCACAACTTGGCACTGTGATAAATTCATCCTGTCTTTAGAGAAAGGCATTTGGGGCTCAGAGCTCGGTTCCTCCTCAGTCTTTACATACTCTTGGGTTTGGATGGAATGACACGTGACACTTGAAGGAGGTGACCTCTAATTTATAACAGCTTGAAGAACAAACAAATCCACTCTTACCTCTAGATAAGAAACTTTAAGAGTGAATTCCCAATCCTGCCTTTGCTCCTTCTCCTGAAACAGCAGTTTGATGACCCGAGGGATGACCCCCACGCTGGGTTCGTGCTCTTGATCAGCAGTGTAGGTACCTCCCATGGAGTAGGTCTTGCCAGAGCCCGTCTGTCCATAGGCTAAGACAGTGGCATTGTACCCTGCAGGGACAGAGGGGCATCCACAAAGCTGCTTTCTGGTGAAAGCATCTGCCCAGAAAAGGGCCTCACAAGGGCCTTCCCAAGGGGAAGGGAAAAAAGGCACAGTATCACAGTAAAGATAAGGTTGGAAAAGACCTTCAAGATCATCCAGTCCAACCTAACCTAAATCGAAATAAACCCAGTAAACTTAACATCTAACATCTAGATCATGCCACTCAGCACCTCATCCAGCCTAACCTTGAATACTTCCAGGGACAGTGACACAACCACCTCTGTGGGCAGCCCATTCCAAAACCAGATCACTCTTTCAGTGAAAAATCTTTTCCTAATGTCAAGTCTAAACCTCCCCTGATGGAGCTTAAGACTATGACCTCTTGTCAACGAAAAGCTCTCTGAAACAGATAATTAATACTCCAGCTCTTTCTAAAACCAAGCTGTTGCTTTACTGCAGCCAGGCACAGACACGCAGTGGGAGCTCCTTGCATTGAGGGAAAGGTTGATGAGGAGAGGCTGAGGGAGCTGGGGGTATTTAGCATGGAGAAGAGGAGACTCAGGAGGGACACCTTCTCCCTCTCTATGATCCCCTGAGGTTGTAGTCAGGTGGGGGTCAGGCTCTTCACCCAGGCAACCAGCATCAGGACAAAAGGGCAGGGCCTGAAGCTGCCAGGGGAGGTTTAGGTTGGATGTTAGGAAGCCCTTCCTCAGGGAAAGGGTGATCAGAGCCTGGAATGGACTGCCTGGGGCAGTGGGGGAGTCCCCATCCCTGGAGGTGTTGAAGACCAGCCTGGCTGTGGTCTGAAAGTCTGTGAAACAACTGATCTTCCCATAACAAACCCTGGGGAGTACAATGGTTGTAAAGAGGCAAAATCAGGCCCTTCTTGCTGCAGACTGTGTCCAGATAACCCAGGACTTTACAGTCTGAGAAAAGTCAATGAAAAAGTGAGAAATAAAGGCAAATGAACCACCACTTTCCCCTGCAAAGCCAATCCCACCAAAACCTCCCCCCGGTATTTCACAGCCAGCTGTGCTTCAACTTGAAGACCACAAACCTTTGAAGATGCCTCGTATGAGAGGGGCAACAGCAGTGTTGAAGACCTCCTCCTGCTCCACAGAAGGGTCGAACACATAGTCAAAGGTGAAGGGCTTGTTGCTCCCAACCACCACCTGCAGAGGAGACCAGCACAGCCGGCACTGATAACACTGGCCCAGCACAGCCCCCAGGCTGCAGTGCGGGGTGAGGTTGGAGGCAAAGCCTCCCTGAGAGGCAGCTCTTACCTGAGGCTCCCCTGGCATAAAGGAAAGGCACATCTGACAGCCCTCGCTCATCTCCTTTGGCGCCATTGGCCGGCAGCGCAGTGCCACACGGACTGGGATGCCCTTGTCGTCTCCCCTCTCCATTGTCAAGCACCCTGGAGGGGATTGGGGCCGAGTCAGGCCTAGTGGGGCAGGGGGTGAGGTCGGCCTGCCCTGGAGGGTGAGAGCAGTCTAACTAAGAGGAGTGGTGGAGAGGGAGAGAGGCCTAGAGGGACAGTGAGGCCAGTTTAGGGGGGAGTCAGAGAGGTCTACCAAAGGGGAGTCGGGGTGAGGAGGCCTAGCGGGGGGGGATGAGGCCAGCCTAGGAGGGAGGATGACAGAAGTCTAGCAAGGATGAGCGGGAGTGAGGGAGGCCTAGCATGGGGGAGAGGCTAGCCTAGGTGGGAGAGGTTGAGAGAGGTCTAGCGAGGGCAGTAGGGGCTAGGCCTAGCTGGGGTGGGGGGTAAGGGAGGCCTAGCCAGAGGGGTTGAGGGGAAGGTGAGGGAGGCCTAAATTGGGCGTGGGGGGGTATGGCGGGGAAGTAGGGGAAAGGGGTCGCTGAGGCCTAACGAAGCCCAGAGCCGAGCCCAAGCCGAGCCCATACCGCGCAGCGATGGACAGGACCCAAGTGGAGCAAAGAAGCTGCGCTGGGGGGCTGGTACTGCCTCTCGGAGTCGCCGCCGCCCGCAGAGGTAGCGGCGCCTTAACCGCCAGCAGCTCAAACTCGGGCCGCGCGGCGCCGCAGCCAATGGGGGAGTGAAACGTCACAAGGGGGCGGACCCTATTGTCTCGGGCTTTGCGTCAGCAGGGCGTCGTTTTACGGCGGGGCCGTCATGGAGGGCCGGATGCGCTACGATGACTTCCCGGTGGTTTTTCTGCCGCCTTACGAGAGCCCCCCGGCCTGGGTGCCGCCCCACGAGGTGGGCGAGAGCGGGTTGTGAGGGGATTTGAAGGAGATATTGGGCAGATCGGGGGGATGGGGAGCGTTGAGGGGACCCGGACCAGCTCGGGGAGTGGAGGGCTGTTGAGAAGACCCGGGTCACGGCAGGTTTGGGGGGTGTTGAGGGGACTCGAGTCATCTCATAAGTGAGGGGTGTTGGGGAGATCTGGGCCAGCTCAGGCGTAGGGGGTAGAGGTGGGGATTTGGCCCGGCTTGGGGAGTTGGGAGAGCGCTGAGGAGACCCAGTCCGGCTCGACGGTTGGGGGGTTGTTGAGGGGACCTGGCCCAGCTTGGGCGTGGGGACTGGGGCGTGGGGGTTCCTGACGGTGCCGTTTTGCTTTGCAGCGCCTGTATCACCCTGACTACAATAACGAACTTACTCAGTTCCTGCCCAGGACCATCAGCCTCAAGAAGCCACCTGGGGCGCAGGTCAGACCCTGAGGAAACACAGACCCTCCCACTCTGCCAGCAACTCCGGGTCACAATCCACTTTGGGTGAGGGTGGGAAGGAGTCTTTGAGGGTTACTGAGTTCCCAACCAGGGCCATCCCCAGTCAAAGCACCAAGGGCCAACCTGTCCTGGAATGGTTCCAGGGATGAGTCTTCTCCCACCGCTCTGGGCAACCTGGGCCACGTTCTCACCCACCACAGCATCAATAATTTCTTTGTCTCTGGTCTGAGTCTCCGTCTTTCAGTTTAACCACCACCCCTTATCTTGTCCCTACAAACCCTGATGCAGAGCCCCTCCCCAGCTTTTCTGCAGCCCCCTTTAAGCCCTGAAAGGCCACAATACAATCTCCTTAGAGCTTCTCTCCTCCAGCTGAACAACCCAATTTCTTGCAGCCTGTCCCCACAGCAGCATCTCTGTGGCCTTATCTGGACCCACTCCCACAGCTCCAGGTCTCTGCTGGGCTGAGAAGCCCAGAGCTGGCCACAGGACTCTGTGTGGGGTTCCTGGGACTTCCCTCACCCAGAGCCTGGATAGGGTGGATGGGGCTTTGCTCCTGTTGTAGAGAAGGAGCTTTGAGAGTGATGCAGGCACTGTCTTGGGATGTTGAGCTGGTAGAGGTGATGGAGCTCCTTGGGTGTCTCCACAGGCATCAGGGAGGGGCTGGGCCTTAATGTGGCACCAGTCAGAAGTGACTGGTGAGCAGTGGGAAGGGTCCTGGGCCAAAGCAGGGACTGCGTTTCACTGCTGGTTTCTCTCACAGTTGGGCTTCAACATCCGAGGAGGAAAGGCCTCGCAGCTGGGGATCTTCATCTCTAAGGTGGGTCTGTCCTTCCTGCCTTCCCTTGCTGTGTCTGTCTGTCCCCTGGGGTGTTGCTGAGCCAGCTGGGTGTGCAGGGAGACTGTCAGACGCTGCCTCTGCCTCCCTGAACTCATCGCTGTAATTTGCCAGGCACCAAGCAGCAATCAGACCAATTCCTGACCTCTCCCTAGCTTGAGGAGAGTTGCTGGTGCAGTCCCTGCCCTCCCCAGTCCTTCCCAGTCCCCTGAATCACTGCAGCTCTCTCTGCCAACCCCCTGCAGGTGATCCCTGACTCAGATGCTCACAGAGCTGGGCTGCAGGAAGGGGACCAGGTGCTGTCTGTGAACGATGTGGATTTCCAGGACATTGAGCACAGCAAGGTGGGCTCCCCTGCAGCCTCAGCCTGCAACAGTGCGGCTGCTGGCAGCACAAACCCAACTCACTCCCCTGAGCTGCCCTCCTGTCTGGTCACTGAGTGGGCCCAGAGAGGCAACAAGGCTAGGGAAGGAACTGGAGAGAAATGCTAATGAGGAGAGGCTGAGGGAGCTGGGGGTGTTTAGCCTGGAGAAGAGGTGACTCGGGGTGGTCTTTCTCTCTCTCTCCAGCTCCCTGAAGGGAGGTTGTAGTCAGTAGGGGTCGGGCTTTTCTCCCAGGCAACCAGCACCAGGACGAGAGGGCAGGGCTTGAAGCTGCATCAGGGGTGGGTTAGGTTGGATGTTAGGAAGCCCTTCCTCAGGGAAAGGGCGACCAGAGCCTGGACTGGACTGCCCAGGGCAGTGGGGGAGTCCCTGGAGGTGTTGAAAGACTGCCTGGTTGTGGCCCTGAGTGCCCTGGTCTGGCTGCTGAGGTGATGTTAGGTCCTGGGCTGGGCTGGATGAGCTCAGAGGGCTTCTCCAGCCTCCACCACTCTGGGATTCTCTGTGCTTTCAGGCTGTGGAGATTCTGAAGACAGCTCGGGAGATCACCATGCGTGTGCGGTACTTCCCCTACAGTAAGTGCCTGGGTGCCCAGCCGCAGTTCTCCTGGGGAAGCCAGCGGCCACAGGTCCCCACCAGGGCTTGTTGGGTCAGCATTCAGCTCAGAGGAGATGGGGATGATTGCTGGATGGAAGGGTTAAAGCTTAGAGCTGCAGAAGATGCTGCTTATCCTCAGCTAACTCGGGAATTCTGTCTCTGGGGGACTTGTGCTGACAGAGGCCGCTGTTTGTGGGTTTTATCCTCCTCTAATAGTGGTTTAAGCTCTGTGTGAAGGGAACAGAGTGGATTAGCTCTGTATCTGCACCTACAGAGTTCAGAGATAGAAAGGGAAAAGCCAAAGGTGAAGTCAAGGCAGACAATGATTCCTCCTGAAAGCGGGAGACCCTGAAGCAAAGAAAGAAGGGAAGGACGGAGCAGGGGCTGTCACGTCCTGGTGGTTAAGAGAAAATGCACAACTCAGGGAGTAGAGAAAAGGGCAAAGGGAGAGAAGAGAGTGAAGAGGGTCAGATCAGCACTCAGGGCTGCAGGCTTCCCTCTCTGCCTCATCCATCCCTTAGCATGGCCACAGGCTGGGGAGGCTGATGGTGATGGCTTCCTGCACCGTTCAAATCCCTCCCTTTCATCCCTGCTGCCAGCTGGTGTTTTTCTTCACCCCAACAGTGTGGGGGGCCCTTGCAGATGCAACGGTGCTACGGGAGTCCTTGAGAGAGGAGAACCTGTCATGTTCTCCGGCCCTGTAGACCCTGCTCCCATGCAGAATGAGCTCTGGGGCAGGGTTTCTCCTGTTACCTGCTGTTTGCTCCCAGGGCTTTGAGGCTGCTCAAGTGTTCTTCAAGCCTGGCAGGGGAAACATCAGACTTCTCTTCTAAAAGAAGGAGACTCAGGGCAGGGACCTTCTCCCTGTCTACAGCTCCCTGAAGGGAGGTTTGAGTCAGGTTGGGGGTCAGGCTTTTTGCTCAGGCAACCAGCACCAGGACGAGAGGGCAGGACCTGAGGCTGCATCAGGGAAGGGTTAGGTTGGATGTTAGGAAGCCCTTCCTCAGGGAAAGGGCGACCAGAGCCTGGACTGGACTGCCCAGTCCAGGGCAGTGGGGGAGTCCCTGGAGGTGTTGAAAGACTGCCTGGTTGTGGCCCTGAGTGCCCTGGTCTGGCTGCTGAGGTGATGTTAGGTCCTGGGCTGGGCTGGCTGAGCTCAGAGGGCTTCTCCAGACTCTATCACTCTGGGATTCTCTGTGCTTTCAGGCTGTGGAGATTCTGTGAACTCCCTGACAAAATTTCAGGGAGGGGCTGGGCATGAATGGGATTTTCAAGCCCTTCTCTTTCCCTTCCAGACTACCAGAGACAGAAAGAACGAACAGTTCACTAGCAGGCAGCTGGCTGCTGCCTCTCCAGAGCGGCCGCCCTGCAAAACAAGTCTCTCCATGACTTTTCCTCGACACCTGAGATGACAAATTGAGCTTCAGCTGTCACTGGAGGTCCAAGTGTGCTGCTGGCAATTCAGGCATCGGCTTCCTGCATGGTGGGCCAGTAGCAGAGCCTTGTTCAGCTGGAAGATGGGGCTTTAGTCTGTTCTTGAAACAAGCTGGTGGTGCTGATGTCGAAGTGGCTACTGGAGGAGTTTCACTGGCCAGACCTGTGCTTGTCTTCTGCTGGAACTTAACATTTAACACTGGTTCTTGTTAGGATGTTGTAAGGCTAAGAGGGTGTGAGGGAGCTTGAGCAGAGCCTTTGTCCTCCAGGAGATCAACGTGTCCACTTCTCTGCTGTTCAGACGATCTTTCCTTCTCCACTGTCCTTCCTTTGCTCTACACTGCCGGGTTCGCTTGGGGCTTGAGGAACAGCAGTGAAATCCCCTCAGAGCCAGCCCATTGCTCTGGTCTGCCAGGGCCTCTTGGTACCTGTGAGCTGCTCAGGGTCCCTGTGGGACAGGAGGTGACACTCAGGGCAGGTTTCTGAGTCCCATACACCACTTGGCACAGCCTCCGGCCTCCCATCAGGACCAATCTGAGGTGAAGAACTCCCTCCTGTCTTCTCTGAGCCCTTGCTCTGCCTTCCTGTGCAGTGGTTTTCCTCTCCTCTGTAGGAATTGAAAGATTAAACTGAGTTCAGCAACCACAGTTCTCTTGGGGAAGTCCCTGGGGTGGGTGGTGGGGCTGCTTGGTGCCACCCTTGGCACTGCTGGGCAGAGAGCTGGGCCTGGCTCTGGGCAGGGAAGTGTGGAACCAGCCGGAAGAGCAGCCCCAGGTGAAGGGTTTTTTTTCCCCTGTCTGGGATGGGAATTGGCCTGGAGCTCTCCTCTGTCTCCTCCCTGCCCTTATGCTGAGGTAGTGAGTGGGTTGGCATCTGAAGTTATAAAGCAGCTGTGAGCTCTGTGCTGGCCCCCACAGCCTCCAGATCCAGAGGAGAAAACAGGAAATTCAGGATTCCTGCTGGGAAAACAACAGGTCCAACAGCACTGGGGGTTGGTTTCTGTTGGTAAAGCCATGAGTCACAAGTGCTGGAACAGCTGCAGTTGAAAGATGAAAGACATAGCCAGGCTGGCACTGATGGCTCAGGGCCCATCCCTGGCAGGGTGCCTTTGGGGAAGGGGTCCCCTGGGGCTGCCAGCAAGGCCAATCCTACTTCTGAGACCCCCAAATCCAAACCCCTCACACACCCTGGGGACAAAATGTCTTGTGAAGGGGTGGGATCCATCCTCATTGATGAAGAGGAGCTGGAGCCACCAGTGCTCCCAGGAACACTCACATCCACCAGGGCTCTTTTCACTGGGAAGCTGGGCTAGATTGGTCAACTTCACCTAGCAGCACTGGGTGACAACCAGCTGAACAGGAGTCAGCAGGGTGCCCAGGTGGCCCAGGCCAATGGCATCCTAACTTGGATCAGCATTAGTGTGGTCAGCAGGGCTGGGGATGTCATTCTCCCCCTCTGTACTGGGCACTGGGGAGGCCTCCCCTTGGGTCTTGGGGGCACTGCTGGGCCTCTTCAAGAAAGAGATTGAGGGGCTGGAGTGAGACCAGAGGAGCAACAAGGCTGGGGAAGGGAATGGAGGAAAAGTCTGAGGGAGCTGGGGATGTTTAGCCTGGAGGAGACTCAGGGGGGACTTTCTCTCTGTCTCCAGCTCCCTAAAGGGAGGTTGTAGTCAGGTTGAGGGTCAAGTTCTCCCAGGCACCCAGCACCAGGATTTAGAGGGCAGGGCCTGAAGCTGCCCACGTACAGTTAGGTTGGATGTTAGGAAGCCCTTCCTCACAGAAAGGTGGATCACACACTGGAAGGGACTGCCCAGGGCCATGGCAGAGTCCCCATCTCTGGAGATGTTGAAGGACAGCCTGGTTGTGCCCCTGAGTGCCCTGGTGNCTCCCGTCCCCTCCCTTCCCTCCCTCCCAGCCAGGTCCGTGACTCAGAACAACACGACAGCAGAGCAGTGCACGCCTGCCCGTGAGAAGGGGACAGCAAAACCTGTTTCTACGGCAGACACACGGACACACCGACAAACATCAGCAATTCCCACACAACGGAGGGGTATGTACAGAGGAACCGGGGAATGGGAGGGGGCCTGAGCTTCCTGCCGCTGGGGAACGGTGGCGGGGGACACACTCCAGAGTGAAACGGGAACTGCCACAGCCAAGCTTCCACCTGCAGCAAACCCAGAGGGGTGGGCAACTGTCATTTAACACTGCCCCTGCCTCTCTGTCATCCTGCTGAGGGAACGTGGAGACCAGCACACTGCACTGTCCCCTCCCCGGCACTCTTCTGCCCACTAAGGTCTCCCTGCATGTGCTGGGTGATGAGAAGGGAGCGAATGGCTCAGAGACACCCAATGCTTCTTTCTTCTTGCTGTCAGCAAACCTACAGGCTCCTGGTCAGGACAGCTGGGTGAAACCTCCCTGTAGAAAACCCTACAGGTTCCTAGTCAGGACAGATGGGTGAAACCCCTCCACAGAAGTCTCTGGAAAGCTATGAACATGATTAGAAAGCAGGGAGAAGATGCAGTTCCTGACCTCTAAGGGCAAGAGGTGGCACCAATGTTCCCTCCAGGAGCATCCAGTCCTCCACTCCCTTCAGCCAGGTCTGACAACAAATCCGTGCCCCTGCTCCTCTTGGCTTCAGCAATGCTGCAGCTTGAAACTACCCCACGAGTCACTGGCCCTGGCCCCCAGGATGATCAGCAAAGGCAGGAGCAGCTGCGCATGGTCCCATCAAGAGGAGCAAGAACAATCTGCTATCACCTCCCAGTGCATGTGATTACACACGGGAGCCTGAAGAGCACCCATGACTCCCAGGGCAGGTACCGGTCCCACAGCAGTGGGTTTAAGGTAACTGTTTGCTTCCACTGTTGAGAGGACCCAGGTCTCTACAAACACTCCAAGGATCTCACCTTGTGCTGCAAAGCCTCTGTCCCCTCTTCCCTCACCACATGCAAGAGCCAGTGAGCATCAACATCCCTCTAGATGGGGAGGAGGTGCTGCAGCTGAGGAGAGCAGGATGTGGGATGTCCCTGCTGCACAAAGCCAAAGCTAACAGGGTTTTGGGGGTTTCCAGTGCTGTGTGGAAGGCAAAACTCAGCGGTCCTGAGCCAGTTAGCCAAGAGACCCTCCCCCCCACCCCAGGAAGGGGGAACCAAGGAGCTAATAGTTGGTTTGCCTTGGAGGCAGCCAAAGCTTAGGAGCTGCTAACCTCTGTTGTCCCACAGTGGAGAGCAAGGCCAGGTCAAACACAGTGCTGGTTTGAGAGCAGCAGTCTTTCGGCAGAGGAATTGGGATGTGGGACAAG
This sequence comes from Rhinopomastus cyanomelas, assembly GCA_013400115.1. Classification (NCBI taxonomy): domain Eukaryota; kingdom Metazoa; phylum Chordata; class Aves; order Bucerotiformes; family Rhinopomastidae; genus Rhinopomastus; species Rhinopomastus cyanomelas. The sequence continues at coordinate 3,765 of VXBP01009317.1, read as the reverse complement.
GACAGGGGACCGAGCAAGATGAAAGGCAGTAAGGAAGGCAGAAACCCCACTCCCCTCCCCCAGCTTTACATTTGTGTTCCCTAACTAGGTGGCTTTTCCATTGCATTCACAAAATACATCTGAGGCTCGAGGTGGGGAAGAATGGGAGAAGGAAGGAAGAGAGGAAGAGAGAGAGTGAGTACCGGGCACCACGGTGCCAAAGTGCAACAACATAAAAAAGAAAGAATAGAACAGACAGGACACTCATTCTGCACTCAGAGCTCATACCATGCAGTAAGGGGCGGCCGGGGCTGCTCCCCACCAGTAACCAGGGAGTTTGCTCGCTTACGAGACTGGGGTTGTTTCTCCTGTTTTCCAGCCCACAAAGTAGTGTTGCTTAGCCAATGAGCAGTGATGTTCTTTGGGGAGACTGGCCGGTCGGGGGGGACGTGCCACTCCAGCACAGGGCTGTTAGCAGGAGCAGCCACTCTCCGTTACTGGCTGCTCAGGAGGTTTCTCTAGTTTGATGTCAATCACTGCAGCAGGTAAGTTAAGGCAACACAAGAAGAATAAAGGGGTGAGGGAGCTGGGAAGGTTGCGAGCTGCTTCTTGGTGTCTAGTCAAAGATACTGCCTGAATGGGAACAAACTCAGAGAACTCTGCACATCAAAACCATCTATCACAGATCACAGTCAGGGGTTGGAAGGGAACTCTAGAGACCATCCAGTCCAACCCCTGCTGCCAGAGCACGATCCCCTAGATCAGGTCACGCAGGAACATCCAGGGGGGTTTTGAAAGGTTCCAGAGCAGGAGACTCTGCACCCTCTCTGGACAGCCTGGGCCAGGGCTCCATCACCCTCACAGGAAAGAAGTTTCTCCTCATGTTGAGGTGGAACTTCCCATGTTCCAGCTTATCCCCATTTTTCTTTGACCTGTTAACTGGGCACCACTGAAAAGAGACCGGTCCTTTCCTCTTAACCCCCACCCCTTAGATATTTACAGACAGCAATGAGATGTCTCTCAGCTTTCTCCTCTCCAGACTAAACAGCACCAGTTCTCTCGCTTTTCTTTACAGAAGAGATGTTCTAGTCCCTTCATCATCCTCCTAAATCTCCACTGGACTTCAAATGGGGAGAAGCAAGTTTCTTCACCGCCAGTCTCACCTCCTGCAGGTCCTGTACTGCTGGGGAGGCTGGGCTAGGGTATGGCANCTGGGCTAGGCTGGCTGAGCTCAGAGGGCTTTTCCAGCCTCAGTAACTGGGATTGTGTAACCCTCCAGGACAGGCCCCCAGGCAGCAGGACAGCAGCAACTACATTGGTGAAATAACTTTTATTTAGTGCTACACGGCTGTGGTCAGACAGTCCATACTCAGAGTTATAGTCACACTTACTCGGCTAACAGCTAGAGACAGCAGGGCCAGACACACTCGCTATTACACACAGCATAGAGAAGACAGTGGGAAGTGAACTATTTTATTTCACTAGTTACNCAGGTTCCTAGTCAGGACAGATGGGTGAAACCCCTCCACAGAAGTCTCTGGAAAGCTATGAACATGATTAGAAAGCAGGGAGAAGATGCAGTTCCTGACCTCTAAGGGCAAGAGGTGGCACCAATGTTCCCTCCAGGAGCATCCAGTCCTCCACTCCCTTCAGCCAGGTCTGACAACAAATCCGTGCCCCTGCTCCTCTTGGCTTCAGCAATGCTGCAGCTTGAAACTACCCCACGAGTCACTGGCCCTGGCCCCCAGGATGATCAGCAAAGGCAGGAGCAGCTGCGCATGGTCCCATCAAGAGGAGCAAGAACAATCTGCTATCACCTCCCAGTGCATGTGATTACACACGGGAGCCTGAAGAGCACCCATGACTCCCAGGGCAGGTACCGGTCCCACAGCAGTGGGTTTAAGGTAACTGTTTGCTTCCACTGTTGAGAGGACCCAGGTCTCTACAAACACTCCAAGGATCTCACCTTGTGCTGCAAAGCCTCTGTCCCCTCTTCCCTCACCACATGCAAGAGCCAGTGAGCATCAACATCCCTCTAGATGGGGAGGAGGTGCTGCAGCTGAGGAGAGCAGGATGTGGGATGTCCCTGCTGCACAAAGCCAAAGCTAACAGGGTTTTGGGGGTTTCCAGTGCTGTGTGGAAGGCAAAACTCAGCGGTCCTGAGCCAGTTAGCCAAGAGACCCTCCCCCCCACCCCAGGAAGGGGGAACCAAGGAGCTAATAGTTGGTTTGCCTTGGAGGCAGCCAAAGCTTAGGAGCTGCTAACCTCTGTTGTCCCACAGTGGAGAGCAAGGCCAGGTCAAACACAGTGCTGGTTTGAGAGCAGCAGTCTTTCGGCAGAGGAATTGGGATGTGGGACAAGGACAGGGGACCGAGCAAGATGAAAGGCAGTAAGGAAGGCAGAAACCCCACTCCCCTCCCCCAGCTTTACATTTGTGTTCCCTAACTAGGTGGCTTTTCCATTGCATTCACAAAATACATCTGAGGCTCGAGGTGGGGAAGAATGGGAGAAGGAAGGAAGAGAGGAAGAGAGAGAGTGAGTACCGGGCACCACGGTGCCAAAGTGCAACAACATAAAAAAGAAAGAATAGAACAGACAGGACACTCATTCTGCACTCAGAGCTCATACCATGCAGTAAGGGGCGGCCGGGGCTGCTCCCCACCAGTAACCAGGGAGTTTGCTCGCTTACGAGACTGGGGTTGTTTCTCCTGTTTTCCAGCCCACAAAGTAGTGTTGCTTAGCCAATGAGCAGTGATGTTCTTTGGGGAGACTGGCCGGTCGGGGGGGACGTGCCACTCCAGCACAGGGCTGTTAGCAGGAGCAGCCACTCTCCGTTACTGGCTGCTCAGGAGGTTTCTCTAGTTTGATGTCAATCACTGCAGCAGGTAAGTTAAGGCAACACAAGAAGAATAAAGGGGTGAGGGAGCTGGGAAGGTTGCGAGCTGCTTCTTGGTGTCTAGTCAAAGATACTGCCTGAATGGGAACAAACTCAGAGAACTCTGCACATCAAAACCATCTATCACAGATCACAGTCAGGGGTTGGAAGGGAACTCTAGAGACCATCCAGTCCAACCCCTGCTGCCAGAGCACGATCCCCTAGATCAGGTCACGCAGGAACATCCAGGGGGGTTTTGAAAGGTTCCAGAGCAGGAGACTCTGCACCCTCTCTGGACAGCCTGGGCCAGGGCTCCATCACCCTCATAGGAAAGAAGTTTCTCCTCATGTTGAGGTGGAACTTCCCATGTTCCAGCTTATCCCCATTTTTCTTTGACCTGTTAACTGGGCACCACTGAAAAGAGACCGGTCCTTTCCTCTTAACCCCCACCCCTTAGATATTTACAGACAGCAATGAGATGTCTCTCAGCTTTCTCCTCTCCAGACTAAACAGCACCAGTTCTCTCGCTTTTCTTTACAGAAGAGATGTTCTAGTCCCTTCATCATCCTCCTAAATCTCCACTGGACTTCAAATGGGGAGAAGCAAGTTTCTTCACCGCCAGTCTCACCTCCTGCAGGTCCTGTACTGCTGGGGAGGCTGGGCTAGGGTATGGCACTTGCTGTGAGCAGGGTACATCCACCCTGGCCATCTTCTCTCACTTGCCAAGAGGGGATTTCTCAACAACTACAGCTAATTCCCTGTGCCTGTCCTACAGCTGCTGGTAGGGAGTCACCCTTCCTCTGTGCAAGGCCGGAAAAGTTCCCACTGACACCACTCTTGGGAGGGTCTGCTACAGGCCACCTGACCAGCAGAAGAAAACAGATGAGGCCCTTCACAGGCAAATAGTAGCG
>VXBP01009316.1:25948-45919 GCA_013400115.1 Rhinopomastus cyanomelas | reverse complement strand
ATTTTTCACTGAAAGAGTGATCCGGTTTTGGAATGGGCTGCCCACAGAGGTGGCTGAGTCACCATCCCTGGAGGTGTTCAAGGTTAGGCTGGATGAGGTTCTGAGTGGCATGATCCTGCCTGACAAAACTGGTGGCCTTCTATGAACATGTCACAACATTAATGGATGAGGGGCAACTGTGTGTCCTTGCGGCCCGGGAAGCAAACTGGATCCTGGGCTGCATCAGGAGAAGTGTGGCCAGCAGGTGGAGGGAGGTGATTCTCCCCCTCCACTCCACTCTAGTGAGACCCCACCTGAAGTACTGTGTCCTGTTCTGTAGCCCTTATTACAAGAAGGATTTGGATGTACCGGAGCAAGCCACCGGACCCAGAAGAGGGCCACGAGGATGATCAGAGGGCTGCAGCACCTCTCTATGAAAGTGTTGGGGCTGTTGAGTCTGGAGAAGAGGAGGCTCCCAGGTGACCTTATTGTGGTCTTCCAGTATCTGAAGGAGGTCTACAAAAATGCTGGAGAGGGACTTTTTAGGATGTCGGGTAGCTACAAGACTAGGGGTAATGGAGCAAAGCTGGAGATGGGTAGATTTAGGGTGGAGGTGAGGAGGAAGTTCTTCACTGTGAGAGTGGTGTGAGCCTGGAATGGGTTGCCCAGGAAGGTGGTGGAGGCCCCATCCCTGGAGGTGTTTAAGGCCAGGCTGGATGAGGCTCTGGCCAGCCCTGTCTAGGGTGGGGTGTCCCTGCCCATGGCAGGGGAGTTGGAAGTGGATGATCCTGTGGTCCCTTCTAACCCTGACTGACTGTATGACTTGGTCTAGGTGATCCTGCTGTGGCAGAGAGATTGGAGTAGATGATCTTTCGAGGTCCCTTCCAATCCCTAATGATTCTATGATTCTATAGGAGCTTGGCTGGTAGTTTGCTGACAGTTAGGACAACACAGATTCAAATATCTCATAATTGTAGCTTTAAGGAATTCAAGAACTGTAGTATTAAGTAATTCTCTCATTTCCTGATTGGTTAAAGCATTTAAAGAAAGGAAGCACATGCAATCCAGCTCTGCCCACGTGTAATTTTTTTTTGTAAACGAGGAGCTCTATGAAACACTCCTAGTTGATGCATTTCTTGAAAGTCTTTGAGAAGCGACTTGCCAGTTTTTCCAGCATAGATTTGAAAATAAAAACAAATGCTTCCTGTGAGCAGACGTTAAGAGAGTTTGTAGAGGAAATGGAGTAATAAGAGTCAGAGAGCAGCCTGAAACAGCTGTATAATTAATTGAGGCAGCCCAGATGTGACATCAGCCTTTACCAGGATGATGGGAGGAGCTGGCAGGAAGGGAACGTGGTGGATAGATTGTGTTTTACAGTATTCTAAAGAAGCTCAATTTTGTGATCCCTCCATGAGGCTTAAATTATTTTCTCTTTTTTTTTTTCCCAAGCAATTATATTTTGTATTAAAACAATACATTGATAACATGTTTATCAAAGTGTATTGACTTGATTCTGACTCAAAATAAACACCCCTTTCCTTAATAATCTACAATTCAAATCTTAGCCAAAATCATTCCAGAAGAGACAACCACTGCATTCGTGATCCCCATAATTTAACATTTACATGTCTTAAACTGAAGTCATTGTAAATTATATGTAGGTAATGATATTATCCTTGTTCAATATATCAAAAACGGTAGTGAATAAATAGGAAATGTCCTATAATACCTAAATAATTATTTTGAAAGATAGTGCTGACAGCACTAATAGTATTAAACAGTTTAGTAAGCTTGTATATGCATTATTACTTTGAAAGAAAGATTTCTTTTATGCTTATTTCCTGTGTGTGCAAGTGAAGAGTTTTGATGTTCTTGGTAATTTGATCTTCTTGTCTTCAAGCAGCTGAGATAATAACATAAGATACAGTATGATCACAGAGGTTGGAAAGCACCTCTGAAAATCATCTAGATCAATCCCACTCCTAGAGCAGGATCACCTAGATAAGATCTCACAGGAATAAATCCAGGTTTCTAACGTCTGCAGAGGAGCCTCCACAGCCCCTTCGGGCAGCCTATTCTAGTCCTGTGTTACACATTCTGTAAAAGAGTCTCTCCATATGTTTAGATTGAACCTTCTGTGTTGCAGTCTGTGACCATTGCTCCAAGTCCTATTGCTGGGCACCACTAAGAACAGCCATAGTCATATAGGAAAATAACCTAGGAATAGTTAAATGCTATTAATTGCCTTTTTTACTCCTGATTTTAGAATGGAGACTACAATCTAGGACAGAATAAATACAGCACAGTTACTAGCACTGTATAACAGAGAGTTGCCAGTTCTGACTTCTGTTACTTAAACTGATACCTGCAAAACACAGATTATGCAACAAAAATGTAAACAAAAACCTCAATTGTGTCTGTTCCAAATCACATGATATATATGCAATTCTGATTAGCACAGACAAATATCTCCCGCACTGAAGATGTCTTCAGCGCTAAATTCTGTCTGTTCTAGGTGTTTTTACTGAGAAAATACTGAAGTTGGTTATTAGGGAGAGATTACCCTGAGGAAAGCTTAGAGGTCATATGTCCACGACTGATGATCTGTGAGGTCTCTTCCAACCTTGGTAATACTGTGATACTGTGAATCTATTGATTACTGACTCCACGTTTTTTCTTGGCCTGTCAGGCAGCTGAACTGTTTTTTCAACACTGTCAGGTGATGAGAGTCTTCCTTCTCTGGCTGCTTAATGAGAAGTGCTGGTAAGACAGCAGTACCAGTACTCTATTGAGATTTATGAGATGCTGCGTTCTTGGAGCAGTACGCTCACCAGCTAACTAATTAAGTGGATGGAGAAAGCTCACCTACCAGCACTAACTAATTAACTGAGATTTTGAGACATGAAACAGTGTTCTTGGCCTTCAGAGTCCAGGTGGCTTAACAAGAATAAAGAGTCATGAAGACATTTCCTGAACCCTCCTCCCCAGGAAACACAGGGAGGGGGTCTGGTCTCACAGGAATCTAACTGTGAAGCTTCCCCACGAAAGATCAAACAGCACAAAAGATCAGAGGGACACTGCTGGATCATCAAGGACTTGGGGATGCCTGGGACAGAGACCCCTGTGGTGGAACTGTCTCTTTTCCCCTTACCCTTTTCTCTTCCCCTTTCTTTCCTTTTCTTATTTCACCATTCTCTCTTTCCGTCACATACAGTTGAACAATAAAGATGTGTTAATGCATAACCGCTGTGTGTGTTCACCTTATTTTTGCACTTTAAGGTTATGGTTAAATGAACCTCTCATGGGTCCACATTAATTCTGGACCATGACACCATAGTGTCACATCCTGATCGATCAGCAAAGGGAAAGGGAGTGACTCAGATTCCTGCATTTGCTTTGCTCAAGTTAAGGAGACTTACACCATGGGTCTGCAAAAAAGTCATGTCTACTAAAGTTACCAGATGCCATCCTCAAGAAGCAGCGAGGAGAACAAGGAGAAAATATATGAGAGCCGTGTCTTGGAGGTTCAAGCCTCCCTCCTTAGCTCTGCAGATCTCTGGTGTCTTCTCAGTGAGTTTCTCAGTGCAGTCAGCTCTATGGATTTTGGTGGGAATAGTGATCAGTCCTACTTAATTTCTCAGGTTCATCAATTTTCAGTGTCTCTGACAGTCCTTCTGTCAGTCTCTTGGTCTTGTCACAGGGTGATGCAGACTGAAGACTCCCCGGCACTCTTCAAATCTTTTTTTATCCTCTACTGCCAAGGGCATTTTCTTCACCCCCAATGATATGAGGTCTTTGTTCCCAGGGACTTAGACAAAACAGTAGTGAGAAGTTGTTCAGAAATAACAGTCCACTGTGATCCCACTGCATAAGCATAGTCTCAGGGCCAGCTTGTTCGGTTTTCCCTGCAGAGTACATATCTGTTTGCCAGGTGCCAGGCCTTCCTGTTACTCTGCTCACAACTTATCATCTATTTGCTTACAATTCTTTGAACCATCTCACCTGTTATTAATCACAGTCTGACACATGGCTGGAGCCTAACACCATCTAGGTCAAAGGTGCTATAGGACAGCGATCACCTACTGTTAATTTGCCAACTCTGCTGCCCTACTTAAGTGTCCTTTATTAGTGGATACACTCAATTCTGGATGCATAGACTACGAAATTGACACCCTGGAGCGAAGGGCTAGGGATCTGGGAAAAGCTAAAACATGCAGGAGTAAAACAAGTGCATGGTGGGTGATCAAATTTCTTCATTTATAGAAATGTTGTGTGAAATAGAGGACACTTGTGTAAGTATTTGAGTTTGAATCTGGGATGGTTTTGCTTATGATGTGTGGCACTTCCAAACTGTTTTTTACTCTGCATCAACCAGTCTTTTTTATCTAGAAAGCATCAAATATTCTTTTAAACAAGAACCTTGAGGTCATGCAAATTTTGTAGATCTTTCTGACAATATGTGCTCACCAGCCTCAGGACAGTAACATTCTCCTCCCACCTTCTGGCCCAATACACAAAAGCAACCACGGTCAACTTCTGCATAAATCATTGCAGAAATCAATTTCCCCTGAGTGTCCATAATTATATGCATTTCTGGTGCCTTCGTTGCTTGCATTGTTAAAATGTGTGTTTCTCATTCTCCTTTCATTCAGAGCCTGAGTACCACAGCAATGTGGAGGCTTCTTGAAATTGTGCCCTATGACAACCCTCTCTACATTACTAATTACTATTGCTGCAGATCAATCAGAATGTATTGCAATTTTCCACCGATGAATAAGAGCCGATGCCATCCATCTCTGTGGTAAAACTTGACTCTGAAGCCAGGGAAGACAATCTCCTGAACACCATTTAGCATGGCTGATTAATAACCTGATGCACACATACAGTGCATTGATCTGCTTTTCTACTTTATAATCGGAGATCCTACTTTTGTCTTCACTTTCTGATGGATTGTTTTTAGAAAAAGACAGTATGTTTGTTACCTGTGTAAAACCAACTGTTTGTTCAGTAAAACTATTGCCATGTGAGAGTGACATGCTGTAAAATTCAGTAAGCATTCATGACAGAATACAAGAATGTAGGTCTCAGGCAGATAAAAAGGTTCAGTCTTCTCATTGTTCCCCAAAGAAATGGAATCAGAAGGTCTAAGAATACATGGAAAGGAAGTTTTCTGCTTAATTACAGGCTTTTTGATAATATACCTTTCAAATAAAATTAAAAAAGATATGGATTTGTCATCATGTTCCTTTAACTAAAAACAAAGGCCATCCCAACCTAACAAATTACTTCTTTCTTCACTTCTCTTAGAATAAAGTTTTTGCCCTGGCTTTTTGCAAGCTGTTAGAGCTCAGATGCCTTATGCTTAAATATCCATGCATGAGAGATACAGGATATTTTTTTTCATGGAATTAATTTTTCTTCCTTTTCACTGGTGTTTTATAATGCAACTTTGGTCACCCTAAGAATATATATTTGAACAGTTGAGCTCTTGATTTAATGCTTTGCCTACATGTCCTTGACTACAGTGTATATTGCCATTGTTGGTTGACTGAACTTGTCATATATGTTAGCAGCTGTCATAGGGCTGGAATGAACCGACACTGGATGAACACAAAGAGTTTGACATTACCACAGTACATATGTTTTTACTTTACAAGGTTGATGGGTGAATAATTATGAAGGCAATTCCAGTGACAAATGAGATTCACAACCAGAAATCTACATTTCATATTCTTAAAACTAGAGCCATATGACCTTGCTTTGTGTTTGTAACCAGATGAGAACAATAATGTACTTAAATTTGAGGAAGGTAATTCAGCTTAAAGTAAATTCTTCCTTATAAATGTACCAATTCAAAGAGCATAAAACATTAATAATAAAGTGTAGGAAATACTAAACACAAACCATCAGGCCCTGCCAAAAGCTAACCATAATATCTCAGTGGATAATTCTGGAACTGTGTACACCATGGAGACTTTTCCTTCTCCTATGCAAATCTAGTAGTGAGACTTCAAGAAATATTAAAAAAAAAGAAAAACCACCCACAGAATCTTGCATTTTTTGAAGGAATATTTCTACTTGAATTTATTTCAACTGACAAAATACTATGTGAAAAACAATCCCAGAGAATGTCAGCAAATCTAAAGGAAGACTAAAATCTGTTGGTAGCCAAATAATCATCCTCATTCCTCTGCATTTCAATATAGTTACCAGAAATATAGGAATGAGCTTCTTATAGTAAAGAGTTCCAACCGTAGAATTAATTGTTCTTGTTCAGAAAATGTATACATACATACATGCAGCTTCAGGAATAACTGCCTATACTATTTTCAGAGAGAATAATCTTAATAATTTCCTCCAGCCATATTGAGTCAGGTCTTTTCTTCCTCCCAATTCTTGCTTTTCCCCTTCCTAACATCCCTAAACCCATTTCCGAATAAAATTAGGCAAAAAAATTTTACAGAAAAAGGAGAAAAAGAGACTCCCTTAACGCCACAATAAATCAGTAGTAAAGACAGAACACAAACCTGCTTTCAAACAAATTTCTGACTGCATTCATTCTTCTATACTGTACTTAGACACCCAAAAATGAGGGAAATAGAAGCTGATTGTGCTGAAATTTTCACTGTAGCATGGCAGCACAGGAGATACTTCCCTGAGGACTGCTCATTACTCCTACTTGCTAGAGGTTGCAACTGCAGGGGAAGAGCTAATGGAATGACTTGTGTGAGTGCCCACCATCAGCTCTGGCTGGAATTTTGACCAGCTCGGCACTATGTCTCAAAACAACACCACGGTTTCTGTAGTGATTATCTAACAGGACTCTCTAGCCAGCTGGCAGTATTTAGCTTGGTACTCTATGCAGAAGCCCTAATAATAGAACTGGACTTATTAGCAAAATATTAATCTACCATATCCTGCCTTTATGCTCTAGCTTTCTATACATTTTGCCTGTTGGAGAACACCTGGAACAGGTTCTACAGCCTTGTTTCCTTCCTAATTTTTCTGCACCCTTAGTCCTGTGTGTTAAATGAACATAACTCTGGGACTACCATGTAAAATAAGCTAAGCCATGTTACTATCATAGAATCACAGAATCATCAAGGTTGGAAAAGACCTTTAAGATCATCAAGTTCAACCATCTGCCCTACAACCCCTGAATGACTAAACCATCTTATGAAACACCATGTCTACCCATTTTTGAACACCTCTAGGGTCTCCACCACCTCCCCAAGCAGCCCGTTCCAATGCATCATCACTCTTTCTGTGAAGAAGTTCTTCCTAATATCCAGTCTGAACCTACTTTGTCACAACTTGACCCCATTTCCTCTTGCCGTGTCACTAGGGAGAAGATGCAAACACCCACTCTCCTCCAGGTAAGTTGTAGAGAGCAATGAGGTCTCCACTTAGCTTCCTTTTCTCCAGGATGGACTACCTCAGCTCCCTCAGCCTCTTCTCTCATTAAACTTGTTGTCCAGAACCATCACCAGCCCAGTTGCCCTTCTCTGCATCCTCTCCAGCACCTTGATGTCCTTCCTATATTGCAGTGCCCAAAACTGACACAGTACTCAAGATGCAGCCTCACCAGGGTGAAGTGTATGGGCAGGATCACTTCCTTGGTCCTGCTGGTCACACTATTTCTGATGCAGGCCAGGATGACTTCTTGACCACCTTGGCAGACTGCCAGCTCATGCTCAGCTGGCTGTCAATCAACACCTCCAGGCTCCTTTCTGCTTTCCAGGCACTCCTCCCCAAGCCTGTAGCACTGCTATGGCTGAATGTGCCCTTAGGTTCAGACACTCATGTTCAGTTGTTAATTTGGTGGTATGTACAATTTCACAATGAGCAAAATCAAGAGGAAGAAGCTGACATTCAAAGTATGGACACACATGGTAGACAAGCCCCCAGTTGTTTTTGCAAAACGATTAAAAGGCAGTTGCAAATAGAGATAGGATGTCATTTCACAGAAATATTTCATGTTACAGGTTTGAAGGGACCTTGAAAGATGATATAAGTTCAACCCCTGCTGCTGGAGCAGGGTAAGCCTACAGCAGCTAGTGTACCCAGACTGTCTCCCATCCATGTACAAACCACATATGGAATCTGCCTACCACTCAATGTTGATATTCTGGTGACAAAACTACTGTCTGCTTGTAGATATTCCAAGCAATACTTATAAAGTTGATGTGACATTTAAGGCCATGTTGGGGCTTTTTTCCTGGTTTTGAATTTCAGCGTAAGATCTCAGACCTGAGAGAAGGTAGATGCTTCTAACTGGAAGCTAATGAGATCTACAGGGCATTGTCATCTCACAGGAATTGCGTTCCTCACATTTTATCTCCAGAGGCTTATTCTTCATCTCCCTCATGAAACAAGACTGATGTCTGGGTAGGCCTGGTGATTGGTGTTTTAAGTACCTAGGCAGAATAGAAAATCAAGTACTGATTCTTTTTCTTCCTGAGTTATGCATAGCTAAGGGACTCAAAAATAGCTGTTAGGTTGTTTCCTGCCACAAGAGCCTCTTCTACCACAGCTGCAGAGTATTCATGGGAAGTACTTCATAAAATCATCATGCTATCATTAGTAGCAACTGTGTTTCTATCTTGAAATGCCTGTTCAGTTACTAAAATCAAGTAAAAATAAATTACATTAGTGATAGATGTGAATGTATTTATTGCCTCATTCATTTTTATATTTTTGTTTGAAAAATATGTGATTTGACTACATGCAATCTTGTAACTAAATGTTTTTTCTTTGCGCCTTCTTTTTTTCCTTTGGTCCATAGCTTCTGTAGCAGAAACTTTCAAAACAAAATCTAGTGAACTCTACGAGAATTAGTGAATGGCTGCAGTATCTGCCACTGTCATTTCCATTATTAATGGAATATACTGAAAGAAGACATACCAGTCAGTGGCATGATGAACACCTGTAAGTCTTATTGACTATGTGTATATCTAATAAAATTGATCGGCCTTTTACCAAGAGTAGAAAAAAACATTTTAAAAATCAGCAGGCTTGATCTCAAAGACTAAACCCCATTCTTTATGGTTCATGCTTCCCTTGGCTGTTCTGCTGAACTTAATGCAACTCAATTGGATTAATGTTTGCTACTGTGATAGAAAGAACTGTGTGAAAATTCCTACCAGAGCAGTAGCCCCAGAAGCGCTCTCTCTAGGTCATCCAATTGATTTGAGCAGTTGCCAGCAGTGGGACATCAAAGTCATCCAATGACTGTCCAGAGTTGTGATTTAGTATATTTCGTGTGACATGTTTAAGAATTTCCATGCTTGATAGAAACTAGTGCATGCTGTTTTCCCATATTAGAGCTTCCTATTGTCTCAGATGGATGTTGTGATTAATGATACAACACTGCATGGACATTCACAGAACCATTCCTCTTATACTGAGAAAGTTTAGTATGATGACATTTTGCCAGGTATAGCAAGTTTGTCACAAAAGTATTACATAAGCAATACATGATGATGTGTGCACTGCTACTAAGTATCTCTGGATATACGCACCATTGCAGGCACGGGTCTTAGTTCCATAATTTCTGTAACCAGCCCATCTTGATGAGTATGCAGTTTTGATTTTCCTCTTGAGTTTACAGATTCTGAGTGTAAACCAGAACGTGCTCATGAAACAGCTGAGCAGACACTTTATGAAGATTTTTAAACTTGCACTTTGTAGAAAAATCTGTGCCGGAATACTTGAGAAGTACTGCCATCTTCAGCTCCAGATGGCAGTTTGTCCCTTGTCTGTAGAGGACATGCAGATGCATTGTGATGTGAGTGCTCAGATTTGGTGGTAACTGGATCAAGAGTATGTGGCTTTTGTCTGCAGTTCCCTTAAGGACACATTGCAAAGGAGACACCTTCAAAGGGAGTTGTATGAAATTCCTGTTGGATCTCCATAAAGCTGTGTGAATTACTGAAGAAGACAAGTGTGCTATGCAGTAGAAAATTAAAAACACTGTGTAAGTTTCTCCTTTTGAACATACTAATGAAACCACTACATGTAGAACATAAGGATGCGAAAAATGTGATGGCATATCTAGTGCTGTGACCTAGTGGCCATGGCAACAACACTGCAAAAGATAGATTGCCCCAGTGCTCATTTCCATCAATGGCAGAACTGTACTGATTTACACAGGTCCCTTCCCCACCAAATTAACTGCTGCATTTCAGTTCTTTCTTACAGTTTTAGTGGTTGCAAAGTTTGACAGCAGAAAACGGCAGAATTCTTTTCTGAGAATCAAAAGAATGTAAAAAAAAAAAAATCAATGACAGGAAATGTTTGCTTGTCTTTCATTGTAATGTAGACCTGTCAAGTCTCATGTGATGAGCATCAGAGTTGCTCTTTTAGCCACTGTCTTGTCATCCCCCACTGTGGCATCTCCAGTTCATGCATCAGCAGTGTGCTGTCATGAAGCATGACGTGGTAGTCTTGTCTGCTGGGATTTTAAGGACTTGCAGAATCTGGCAAGGTCATAAAGTCAAGCATCTATACAGCAGCAAAGCATCTTCATCTGTTGCAAATGTAAGAATTCCTACGTTTTATCCCATGACAAGATTCTAGATAGTTTTATCTGTCTTCTAGTCTGACAAGTCTCTCCAGACTTTTTTAAAATGGATGTAAATCTGAGATCTGTGCTTGAGAGAGATTCTGTCTCATTTTAGTGCCACATCTGCTGTAGTTTAATCTTGCAAATGTATTTTGTTGATTTATGCTTGTCCTCTTGATTAAATAATGTTTAAAATGGCTATTTGAAAGATACAATTCTTGATACATTTAATTAACATTTTTTTCTCTACATTTCACGTCTACTTGGTCAAACACAAAAACTCCAAGCCTTTTCATAAAAACAAAAGAAGTCTAAAGAAGCTATACCGCAACATTTACATTTCACAAGTATAAGCATGATTTGTGAACATGACAGAGTCAGGATGAATGACCTTTGCCACCTAGTAAAAGACGTATGGCTCTTTTGTTTTTTCTTTTCTCTGAATTCAAAGTCCAATCCCAGGGTAAGTCAAGTGGCATGCAGGAGTAAAAGAAATACTGTATTCTAAAAGGTCAGGGTGAGAAAAAATGCTACTTGACATTATGAACGAGAAGAGAGAAAATATTGTCAAGATGTACAGATATTTCAAAATGGTTGGCATTTTGTATTTAGCAAGAACCTCCATTTTGTTAAATCAAAAACGGAAAGGTTTTCTATTTTGAGCTAAAAACTACAAAAGATGAACAACGATCATTAGTTAAGTCTCTTTGCTTTATAATTTTCCTTCTGAAATTAGGCTTTCTCAATTTCATTATCTTACTTTAGTTACTTCTTGATTTTAGAGTATGGCCTATGCCATTGAAAGTTTTGAAAGCACAGAAAAAATTTGCCCCAGTACATGAACTCAACTTGTGAAGTAAAAGTTACACTGCGTTTATGTTATTTTTACTTATATAGACCTCTAGTGCAAAACTGAGAAACAGCTTTATTAATGTGCCCATCATTCACTCATCCAAAACAGCTCAGCTGATTACAAACCAGCTGTCTCTTGGCACATTTGGTAAGACAAGTTTTCTTATATGTAGTATGCAGCCTGAGAGCTATTGTTCATCTCAGTGTACTGTAAAGTTAGTGACCTGAGCAAAAAAAACCCTGTGTTAAAAAGACTGAAAATGTCCTAAAATTACAGTGTTCTACATCTAGATAATCCAGACTGACGTTACGATATCTCTCATTCTAATTTCATTTTTGCAGTGACATATCTTGTTGTAATTACTATTTGCTATCACCTAAGGAAAATTTTTATTTTTTCTTTAGTCCAAATTAGCAAATAATTAACTTTTCTGTTATTGCATGAACCAGGATCAGTATGAAAAAAACCCCTCCATGTCTTAGCAAATGAAAAATGAGTAGCAGAGTCACAGAAAAAAGGAAATAGCATCACCAGTACAAGTGCTAATCTGAACTGATATGACTGCAATGTTTTACTGTTTCTCATTAAATTAGTAAGGTAATTTACTGGTAAGTTATCAATATTACCAGGTAATAAAGTGGTAACCTTGTATATTAATACCAGCTGAAAACAGCTAGTTCACAGTAATTGTGTACAAAAAGGAGCTTTCTCTTCCAAAAACGGTAATATATTGTAACCCAGTGAGGCATAACCAACTGAAATTCCTGCCCCAGCAAATCAGTGCTCCATGGACAAGAGTATTAAGGACTATTGCCACAGCAAGACATTGGACTACAATGTCTCTTATTATACTATTGAGTTCTGATCCTTTTCATAGAATCATTGAATCATAGAATCATCAGGGATTGGAAGGAAGATCATCTACTCCAATCCCCCTGCCACAGCAGGATCACCTCACTGGAGAAGCCTTGGAATCAGAGTCACTCAGGGTAGGAAGGAACCATCATCCAGTTCCAACACCCTCAGCACAGGCAGGGACACCCCACCCTAGATCAGGCTGGCCAGAGCCCCATCCAGCCTGGCCTTAAAACACCTCCAGGGATGGGGCCTCAACCACCTTCCTGGGCAACCCATTCCAGGCTCTCACCGCTCTTGCGGTCAAGAACTTCCTCCTCACCTCCACCCTAAATCTACCCATCTCCAGCTTTGCTCCATTCCCCCTAGTCCTGTCACTACACGCCATCCTAAACAGTCCCTTCCCAGCATTTTTTGTAGGCCCGCTTCAGATACTGAAAGGCCACAATAAGGTCACCTGGGAGCCTCCTCTTCTCCAGACTAAACAGGCCAAATTCTTTCAGTCTGTCCTCGTAGGAAAGGTGCTCCAGCCCTCTGATCAACCTTGTGGCCCTCCTCTGCACACGCTCCAGCATCTCCACATCCCTCTTTTCCTTCCTATATCATCTTCACAGGCTCTGAAGAAAACAGAAGGAAATAAAGTTACTACTGAAGACAAATAAACAAAAAACCCAAACAATGCCATTTTTTAAGCAACATGGAAAATCCCAGCATTACTTCTTGCAGGTTTATGCCTCTTAAAAATTAAACAAAGAAACAGAAAAGCATGGCTTATAGAGAGGTGCTATTTCACATTTTTAGTAAAAATAATTTTAAAAGTTATGATCTCATGCTTTAAAAAAAACATACATGACAACATAAACAGTAATATCCCTTCACTTTCCATTGACAGGAAAAATGTTTCAGGTGAGGGATTGTTTATCGACTTTGATGCTAAGATAAACTGCAGTATAAAAAGACATGGAAGAAGTTTGTCTGGAATAAATTTGAGAATTCAGCATCATTTAAGTCTTGTAGTTTCTAATACAGTATCCACAATAAATCTACTTAAAAAGTTAAAAGAATAATAAACCAAATGACTACTAAATTGTATAATCAACAGCTTCTCTAAATACTCTTTCAAATACCTATTCAGATATGATTTAAAATGGGACTATAAAATGAGAACTGTTTTACAGAATAATAGTTTAATATATCCATTACATATTCACAGTATATAGAGGGGGTTCTTCTTCCCCTCTACTCTGCACTAGTCAGACCACATCTGGAGTACTATGTCCATTTCTGGGTTCCTCAGTTCAAGAAGACACGAAGCTGCTGGAGAGAGTCCAGGGTAGAGCAAGGAGAATGATGAAGGAAGTGGAACACCTCCCTTATGAGGAAAAGCTGAGGGAGGGGTCTCTTTAGCTTGGAGAAGATTAATGTCTATAAATATGTGAGGGGTGCGTGTCAGGAGGATGGAGCTAGGCTCTTCTCAGTGTCATCTGGAGATAGGACAAGGGGCAATGGGTGCAAGCTGGAACATAGCAGGTTCCATATAAATATCATAGAATCATGGAATCATTAGGGATCAGAAATGACATCAAAAGATCATCTAGTCCAAAAGGAACTTCATTGTGAGGGTGAGGAAGCATTGGAACAGGCTGCCCAGGGGGAGTTGTGGAGTTTCCTTCTCTGGAGACATTTAAAACCCGTCTGGATATGTGCCTGTGTGACTTAGTCTAGGTCATCCTGCTGTGGCAGGGAGATTGGACTAGATGATCTTTCAAGGTCCCTTCCAATCCCTAATGATGTGATTCTATGATAATTGTGCCATACACTTATAATCCACGGTTAAGAAGTAACTTCATAAACCTAAAATTTTGCAGGAGAATCTCTGTTTTTCTCTAATAGTGATAACAATTGTTCTTTGAAAAACTCCATTTAATCCCAATTTTCATGCTATAGTGAGGTATGTTTAAGTAGCTGTAAAATGAAATTATTTCTGACACACACTTTAATCCATATTCTTTTCTCAATTATAAGATTTGTCTATGTCATGGCTCTTACAGGTTATTTACTTTAAACTATGATTACCATACACATAGAAGCAATGGACTGGATGATTTTTCGGGGTCCCTTCCAATCCCAAATAATTCTATGATTCTAGAAGTGAGTAGTCCACAGGCAAGACTGCTGTTTTCTTGTTGCTTTGGCCACTGCAACTGCCTCCTGCTGCCCTTCCCTCTCTGCCCAGAAATCATCCCGTTCTCAAACCATGAGCAGACACATTAATTGCATTTACCCATGGTTTGTCTTCACCCTTTCAGAAGAGAACACATCAAATCTTAAATGTGAACACAATAGTATCTACATTTCACAGTATCACAGTATCACAGTATTATCAAGGTTGGAAGAGACCTCATAGATCATCAAGTCCAACCTGTCACCACAGACCTCAAGGCTAGACCATGGCACCAAGTGCCACGTCCAGTCCTGCCTTGAACAGCTCCAGAGTTGGCGACTCCACCACCTCCCTGGGCAGGCCATTCCAGTGGCCAATGACTCTCTCAGTGAAGAACTTTCTCCTCACCTCAAGCCTCAATTTCCCCTGGCGCAGCTTGAGGCTGTGTCCTCTTGTGCTGGCTGCCTGAGAGAAGAGAGCAACCTCCTCCTGGCCACAACCACCCCTCACCTAGTTGTAGACAGCAATAAGGTTTCCCCTGAGCCTCCTCTTCTCAAGGCTAAACAATCCCAGCTCCCTCAGCCTCTCCTCATAGGGCTTGTGCTCAAGGCCCCTCACCAGCCTCGTTGCCCTTCTCTGGACACGCTCAAGCACCTCAATGTCCTTCCTAAACTGAGGGGCCCAGAACTGGACACAGTACTCAAGGTGCGGCCTAACCAGTGCAGAGTACAGGGGCAGAATGACCTCCCTGCTCCTGCTGGCCACACCATTCCTGATGCAGGCCAGGATGCCATTGGCCCTCTTGGCCACCTGGGCACACTGCTGGCTCATGTTCAGGCGGGTATCAATCAGCACCCCCAGGTCCCTTTCTGTTTGGCTGCTCTCCAGCCACTCCGACCCCAGCCTGTAGCTCTGCATGGGATTGTTGTGGCCAAAGTGCAGCACCCGGCACTTGGACTTATTGAACGCCATCCCGTTGGACTCTGCCCATCTGTCCAGGCGGTCAAGGTCCCGCTGCAGAGCCCTTCTGCCCTCCAACTCAGACACATCTGCCCCCAGCTTTGTATCATCTGCAAACTTGCTGATGACTGACTCAATGCCCTCATCCAGATCATCTATGAAAATGTTAAAGAGGATGGGGCCCAGCACTGATCCCTGAGGGACACCACTAGTGACCGGCCGCCAGCTGGATGTGGCACCATTCACCACCACTCTCTGGGCTCGGCCCTCCAGCCAGTTCCTAACCCAGCACAGAGTGTTGCCGTCCAAGCCGTGGGCTGACAGCTTAGCCAGCAGTTTGCTGTGGGGGACAGTGTCAAAGGCCTTGCTGAAGTCCAGATAGACCACATCCACAGGCCTCCCCACATCCATCAAGCGGGTCACCTGATCATAGAAGGAGATCAGGTTGGAGAGGCAGGATCTGCCCTTCCTGAACCCATGTTGGCTGGACCTCAGCCCTTGGCCATCCCTCAGGTGCGCAGTTATTGCCCCCAAGATAACCTGCTCCATCAGTTTCCCTGGCACTGAGGTCAGGCTGACAGGCCTGTAGTTCCCAGGATCCTCCAGCCGACCCTTCTTGTGGATGGGGATCACGTTGGCCAGTTTCCAGTCACCTGGGACCTCTCCGGTGAGCCAGGACTGGTGGAAAATTATGTAGAGCGGCTCGGCCAGTTCATCTGCCAGCTCTCTCAGCACTCTAGACTCCTATTTCCCTACTCCCTACAGACTTTTATATTTGGGTCAAAATTTGGAGTCTGCATTAGAGGGGGAGGCTATGGAAAAAGTACCAAAATAGACATTTAAAACATCTTCTAGGAGGATAAAAACCTGCATTGGACATACTTGCAGAAGGTCTGCTTTTTCAATGTTTTACTGTCATTCCCTCATTATGATCTTGACACTTCCATCAAAAACTAGTACCTCCTCCCAGAAGCAATGACACCGTGGGTAACATCACATTCATGTCGGGCTGCCGCCATCATACAGCAGCACAGCCTGAGACTGCAGTCTGCTACTATCTTGCAAGCCTCAGGCTGCAGTCTGCTATCTTCCAAGTCTGAGACTGCAGTCTGCTACTATCTTCCAAGTCTGAGACTGCAGTCTGCTACTATCTTCCAACGCCAAGAAAACCCAAACGAGGAAAGATAACCCAGGGACAGGGACAACAGGACATGACAGAGCGGAAGTCGAGGTGCAGGTACTGGCTGTGTCATGGTCAGGCTATTATCCAGAGTCGCCAAACCGAAGGGCATCAACAGCACTCAGCCCCAGGCCAGCTAGGCGAGACCTAGGCTGGTGGGCACTGCAGGTGCCCCCAGCAGCGCGGGAGACCCGTGCAGTGCGAGACCCCCAAGAGCACAGGACCCCTCTACAGTGCGGGGCCCCCACAGAGTGCGAGACCCTCAGGAGCAGAGGGCCCTCGGCAGTGCAGGGCCCCTCAGCTTTGCGCGACCCTCAGCAGTGCGTTACTCGGAGGAAGCGTGGGACACCTGGAATCATGGCACCCCACCAATACAGTAAGGCCTTACGCCCGGCAGTGCTCGATAGCAGCCGCCGCCCACCGGGACCAACACACGTTTGCGAAGCACCGCCTTCGTATCACCGCAGTGTCCGCAGCACCGCGGAGCATGCNTGGCGGAGTGAGTGTCACCCGCGCCCAGCCATGAGGCACGAAGTGCCCGTGCAGGTCGGTGCCGGGCAGGAGCGGAGAGGAGCGGGGTGGGAGAGGCGTCGTGCCGGGGCCGTGGGCTGGGCCCTCCCGCGGGTGGTCGCGAGTGTGCGGGGGGAGGGCGGTAAGGACACCCCTTGTGTGAAAGGCACGGACGCGTGTGTGTGCGCGTAAAGGGATGGGAGGGAAAGGGTGGATCGTGGCCCTATGCGAGGGGTTCCCGTGGCGCTCTGTGCGGAACTTCGAGGGTCGGTGGGACCCGGGGCTGGGGGCTGGGCGAAACGGCCCTGTTGGGGCCGCCACTCGCCACTGGGGCCTCGAGTGGGTTACGTTTCGGCTTGGGGCAACGCGAACAGTGTTTTACTGTTCGCCCTTTGAGCGCTAGCCGCGGGTCTCCCGGGAGTAGATGGGTGCGGGTGTTGGGTGATGAGGTGTAGCGGGGTCCTGCCTGGAGAAGCTGGAACTTCTCACGACATCTCCACCTGTTTATTCAAGGAGCAGTTTTACCTCAGCACCAGAAGAGATGGCTCATGGCTAGAACTGGAGGTAGTAGTAAGATGACCCCTTTTCAATGATTCTTACATAGGGGAAACAGAAAACCCCTTTTAACACTGGAGAAGCAAATGCATTTTTATTTGGAGAGCAGTTCATTAAAAGAAGACTTCACTAGAAAGACCCTTTGCTAGGAAGGGAACTGCAGATTGAGTGATTGTTATCGCATTTGACGCTTTTGGTGGATGTTGAATTCACTGACATTGCTAAATAGTTGTGGAAACAGAATGGTAGTAGAACATAAAATCTAAATAAAGGGAAGTCCAGGTATCAGCAAATTTCTGGTATTTTATATGGTTGTCAGTATGAATGTAATTATTGTTAAACATAACTGAATAAAAGGCTACAAAAATCACAGCTTCAGGATAGAAAGAGAAAGCAGAGAGATAAAATACCCCTAAAAATTCTGCTTTTTTGCAGCTGGTGAGATGGTCAGGCTGTGTCTGTTTTTGAGCCTGTCTCATCCAAAATTATAACTGCAAGCATATGAGGTTTTTTTAAGATGTGAGAATCCAGTCTAGTAGATGAGGTTTGATTTTTCATTTGCAGTTTCTGCATGCTTTTTTTTTTTTTCATTTTTCTTACATTTCCAGCATATTCAAGTATTATTAAAGTACAACAATATTCTGTTGTGGATTATTATTATGAAGAATCCTTTGGTTTTTCAGCATTGACTAGTATTGTTGATCCATGTTCAAATGTAATCTAGAGTGGATTAACTAATTGATTGATTTAGCACTTTTAGCTTTCTCGCTTCCTCTTGAATGGAACAAGTGTAGTTGTGACTTTGTACACGACAGATTTACGGAACAGTGTTACAGAGCTGCCATCTCTAAACTGTAGAGCAACAGAAAGAATGATCAAGCTTATGTCTTTTGATCATGACAAAAGCAACTCAGAGAAGAGTGTAAGCGTTTCAAATTTCTATCAAGCAGTAACGGTAAAATTAAAAGCTAAAATACTTTAGTAGGATGCAAAAGAAAGGACTGTGCAGTGGTGCCATCTTTCTATTTTTACTAATTCCTTTATTCAATGTCAATCTAATATTACTTATTTGTAGACAAGAAGGGCCAACATTTGACAGAAAGACAGCCCAAAACGTTCTGCCAGAAGAGGAGTTACCTAGAATAAAAGTTTGCTGTTGTCATCTGCTGGACATAATTTGATCTGGGTCAGAGCTTGTGGTTTTTTGTCTAGCTGTGTTTTCAAAGAAAAAGATTATAAGTGTTAGTAGAGCTTATGGCTGTTTTGGTTTAGAAGTCAAAAGCAATGAAATCTCTTTTCTTTGAGACACAGAACTCTGTATGGTTTCTATATACTCTTTTAATAGTTGGTTTGAATTAGATGAAGTATCTGTGTGACGCTACTGAGACAATAGTTTTCATTAAGGCTTTCATGATACTTTCAATAAGTGAAGGAAAGTCTCTGTGAGTAATGTAATATTTTGCTCCTGGTTTAACTGATCTGAGCATACTGTGCAAATTTCCTGCATACCTGTACTTTGCCAGATAAAGCAAACAGGACTGTAGTTTGGCTAGCCTATTATTAGTGGTCATAGACATTAATGATGTCATGTTGTAGAAAATGCTAGATCTTGACAACCTCTCCTTCACTTGCTGGGGCATCAAATCATTTCAGAGGTGAGTGAAACCTTGAATGTAGGGGTGAGGGGGAAACTAGGAAGTGGGAAATAATCTGCTTTGCCAAGGAAATAAATGAGAACCTTTTCTTTATAGCTTTTCCTATCCTGTTGTCACTGAGAGTGCTTATACCCAGACAAACAGGTTTATAACACATATAACCACACAGAATGGAGGACAGGCAACAGGAAGCAGAAAAGCTGCTTGCACATGTTTAAGAGGTTATTATAAAATTATTATTATTAAAAAAGCCAAATCAAAACTATTATGCAGAGGACTTATCATGGTAACTTCTGTCCTACCATTTGACAAAATTATTAGATATGTCATAATGGGTTCAGTTTAGAAGCACTGGAGCAGAAGGTTCTGCCAAACCACTGAGTCCACAGAGCAAGTTACCTACACCTTTTTGTTAATCAGTCCAGCTGCATGAGCAGTTAGTAGTCCTCTGTCACTATACCTTTTTAGAAGTGTGCTGCAGAAGCCTGTTCCCTTGCTGATTGTATATTCTCTAATCATAGAACCATAGAATCATTAGGGATTGGAAGGGACCTCGAAAGATCATCTACTCCAATCCCCCTGCCACAGCAGGATCACCTCACTGGAGAAGCCTTGGAATCAGAGTCACTCAGGGTAGGAAGGAACCATCATCCAGTTCCAACACCCTCAGCACAGGCAGGGACACCCCACCCTAGA
>VXBP01009316.1:0-25748 GCA_013400115.1 Rhinopomastus cyanomelas | reverse complement strand
CCCTCATCCATTAATGTTATGACCTGTTCATAGAAGGCCACCAGATTTGTCAGGCAGGATTTGCCCTTGGTGAAGCCATGCTGATTGTGCCATATCACCTCTTCACTATTCTCCTGTCTCAGTAGTGCCTTCAGGAGGATCTGCCCCATGATCTTACCAGGCACAGAAGTGAGACTGACTGGCCTGTATTTCTCCAGCTCTTCCTTCCTACCATTTTTGAAAATAGGAATGATGTTTCCCCTTTTCCAGTCAGTGGGGACTTCACCAGACCACCATGACTTTTGGAATAGAATAGACAGGGGTCTAGCAACCTCATCTGCCAGTTCTCTCAGTACCCTTGGGTGTATCCCATCTGGTCCCATGTACTTGAACACTTTCAGGTCCTTCAGGTGATCACGAACCAGATCTTCACTTATGATGGGCAGTTCTTCCTTGCAGTCCCTGCCATAATTTTCGATGTCCCCAGGAGTGTGGTTGGAGGCCTTTGGAGTGAAGACTGAGGTAAAGAAGTCATTGAGAACCTCAGGCTTTTCCAGGTCACTTGTGACCACATCACCTGTTTCCTTTCTGAGGGGACCCTCACCTTCCCTAGACTTCTTCTTACCATTCATATACCTGTAGAAATTCTTAGTGTTCCCTTTAACCTCCCTGGCTAGGCCAAATTCATACTGTGCCTTGGCTTTCCCAGCCAGATCTCTAGCTGTCCGGGTGGCATCCTTGTATTCCCCTCATTCTAGCCGTCCTCTCGTCCACTCCTTATACGGTTTCTTTTTGTGTGACAGCGTGTCCAGCCAGGCAGGCCTCCTAGCATTCTTCCCTGCTTTCTTCTTTGTTGGTATACGTTGCTCCTGGACAGAGAGGAGGTGATCCTTGAATACTTACCAGCTGTCTTGGGACCCTTTTCCCTCAAGGGCTTCATCTCATGATACTTTGGCCAGCAGATCCCTGAAGCGATCAAAGTCTGCACCCCCAAAGTCCAGGGACTTAAGCTTAGAACACTTTTTCCTGGTTGCACTGAGATTCTTAAATTCAACTGCTTCATGATCATTGCAGCCAAGGCTCCCGGAGCCTCACATTGGTCACCAGTCCTTACATTGGTAATCTTCAGCTCAGAGGCATTCAGGGCTAGTTTATACTACTTCCTAAAGTCAAGCCTGCTCCAGTAAATAGGTCTAAATAGGTCTGAATCTGTAATGTTCACTCTAGATTACTTTCTAAAGAAACAAGTTCATGTTTTGCTCCCTTTTTTTTTTTTTTTGGTACAGATTTCTTCCATAAGGTAAGCTCTTCATCTTCCGTTCTTCCTATTTTTCTGTTTGTCCAGGTTGAACTCAGATTTCATAAACATGTTTGACCAGGATTGTTACTAATGGCATGTCACCAGTGCCTTAGACAGTGGCATTAGTATTTCACTTTGTCTTCTGGCCAGTTGCAGTTGGTCTGTCACAGTCTTTTATAGTCTCATAACTCCTGAGTGCTTCACTAAATAGAACAAAATACTGTAGCTGTCTCCATTCTCTTTCCTACCACTTTGCCCACCAGCTGGGAAATCTACATTTGTTTCTACCTGGCCCGACACAGCTTGTTTTTTTTTGTTTTCTGAGCTGCACTATTTTGGTAGCTTGACATCCTGTGATATGATGTCCAGTTAGGACTTGACCTCTAGTTTGCTGTTACTCAGAGAAGGGAATTTTGCCACAGAGTGTGAACTGGGGATATATTTCTTAAGCTACCCTTTCCACAGAGATGGTAAATTTAGGTCAAAGAAACAATTTGGTAGACCCTTGCCGAAAGCATTTGTAGTGCACCTTGCATTCTGCTGTCCTGGACATCATCCAGCACCATGGCCACATTCTTGCTACTTTTGCTGATATGAACCAAGTAGAAATTTAAAATGCTTCAGACTCTCACAGACTCTCTGTATCTTTCTGATAGTCTCCAGCTTTGCATTTCAATATGCTGCTTATAAAAAAACTTTGCAGTTGTAACTACACCATTCAGTCTGGGTTATGATACACATATCCATGATTCTAACTTCATAATACCTTGAAGTAGGTAAGCTTCATCTGCGAATCAGTGGACGCTGCCAAGTCCACTGGTTCACAAGCTGTGCTCTGCAGATGGCTGGCAATCTGTAAATTCAAAATAAGTGGCTCATGCGTTGTCCACTGACGTCTGTTAGTTCTTATTAAATGGTCAGTTAAAAATTATAAGGACTTGTAAATACTGGCTGTCATCTTCATCTGTGTATACTGATGTATTTGTTAAGAGTGCACTAAAAGTAAAAGTTTAGCAGTTTGCCCGAGATATGGAAAAATGAAAAAGCCATAGGATACCTCTGAGTGAGCTAGGAATAAAATCCAATAAAATTATTGGTCAGATATTTTACCTAGAAAATCTTCAGTTTCTTCATAACTGAATTACAGTGTCATGAAGAAATATTGTCATATATAAAAACAACATATGTAGGGGGTTTTATGTATAGGGATTTTACTAATATTTTACTACTCTGATGATGACGTTAATCTGCATATTGAAACTACTCACTTGCAACACATTTTACATGCAGTCCAGTGAGTAGCAAACATTAGCTTTTCCCTGTGTTCTATTGTTTTAATAGTCACTAACTATGTTTGACTAAAAGTGAAAACATTAACTCACAAAGAGTGTCATGTGAAGAACTCTCTTTTTACTATATAATTAATGAAGTCAGTTTCTTTTTAGAAAGCAATTGACATGTATACATATTTCCACACTGCATAAGGAAAAGGAGTGTTTCTCTTTGAAACAACTGTAAATTAGCTTATAAATACCTGTCTATCCTTATTGTAGGTAGAAACAAAGGCATTTTCCCTGGGTTTACTACTGATGATTAGGACACACCAGTTATTATAGCTTTTGAAAGAAAACAAAGGAAAAGGCACAATAAAATGAACATCAGTATTTTTAGTCCCAGCTTTTCTTGTCATCATCTTTTTCCAGGAGCAATTCATCTTGAATCAGACATCCATATTGGGATGCATCTGTAAGTGCAAACCGAAGCGATGTGCGGAGAGGCCAGGGAGGTCATGGCATACTGCCCTGCTTAAGTGAAAAAAATGTTCAAATTAATTCTTTCAATGAATGAAGTCCTCTAAGGTGATAAAGAGTAATACAGATAAATGTTTTGTTATTTCATGAAGCTAGCCAAGTGACACTTTTTCTGATATTTTCAACTCTGCCCATTTTTAACTTGTTAATTTGAGATCAAAGAAACAGCTGAACATGAAACTTAAAAAGAACCTTGGTCTTGTTTGGAAAAATTCACAGAAGTACTATAATCAATCCATTGTAAGGAGTTTTAACATATTTTGTAAACAGGGAGTGTACAAAGACATCCTTTTTTAACCTTGGGCCATATTCAATACAATGATGTATTTTCTCCCAGTTTTGATAAGTAGCAGCCATGTGAGACCTCCTCACTGTTTTGATTAGATTTCCCAGTGGACTCACATCTGTCCTGGATACTCTAGGAGGTGGCCTGAAACTGCCTTTGGTGCTAAGATTCTGACTGGTGTAGGGATCTGAATAGGGATGCATTCTACTAAAAAGCAAGTAAGCAATATGCTAAAGAAAATGGCCTTGTGCTTTTCTGCTCTTAATTTTACTGAAGGATAGAATTTTACTACAGATAAAACTCAATTAATTTTGTGGAAAGACGTACTTTTAAAATGTTTTCATTTGATCACTTGAGAAGAGAACTTTAGTCAAAATAAAGGCAAGGGTTTTACTTTCTTGGAAACTGAGTATCGTAGCATTAGCAAGGTTGGCATGTTTCTTTTGTTCTTGTCCGTGTATGTAGTATTTAATTGCTGGTCTCAAGAAGGCATTCCTCATGCTTATTTACAGCATCATTTCCAAAGGATGAAGGTATCAGCAGTAGATGCTTTACCACTTGGCATTTCTTTGCCAAATGCCTCTATTATATGGACAAGTCCTGTTAGTGAACTACCTATACTAATAAATTGTGAATGGGCCAGAGTGCATCCCATATTTACATGAAAACAGTGGCTTGCATTTAAAAAAGAGATCACTGCAGGACATTCAGCAAAAAGTGGAGACTTCTTGAGTATCATTTAGGGGAGGCACCGGTACTTTTCTGAAACTCTTTTGGGTTTTGGGCATAAGAAAGGATGACTAGTGTCTCCAAATAGTTTGCTTTACTGCCAATACATCACTAATCGTCTCATGATTCCCCATGTAAGAGGTGAAGAACTTAGTCCTTTCACATGCCTTTTCTGTGCCTTCTACAGTCTGTAACAGGCAGACATCCTCCTATCCCTGAAACAAAAGTTGTCTGTGGTACTTTGTTCAGCTTCCTCATAATTCTGCCTCTTGTGCTTCAAGTAGAAAATCCATAGGTTCAAGGCACAATAAAGGTATTGCTTTTATATTTTTTATGGCTTTTAAATAACTAAGGAAGTTATTGCATAGGTAATACACAGAATTACATTAGTTCAGAGGAACACTGACATTTCTTTGTGGAGAAAGTGTGTGTTTAAAACTGTCCACAGGATAGTTTTTACTCAGGAAGGCTACATAATGTACAGGATTTAGCAATACTATTATTAGAATCCAGGTCTCCCAGTTCCTCTGCTCTGAATCACACTGTTTCTGAAGTATTAGACATTAAAGTATATAGAGACCAATTGTAAGTCAGGACTGAGATGAAATGAAAACCCTTTTTTGTAAACCTTAATCAAGTCGAAGAAGTTACCTTGAACGCTTCCTAGGAGATAAAAACAAGAAATAAAATTATTCTAGTTCTTGGTAGAAGTTAGTGCAACTGCTAGTTTCAGCTTCTGCATTACAGAGAGGAGACTGAAGGGCAGTGGAACAGGCTGCTGGGGAGAGTGTGTGGGTTACACACTAGCATCTTCTGAAATCAGACACCCTTCTGTCTGCTGGACTTCACTGACTTATTGTTGTAAACTGTACACAACATCAACATTCTCTTTGCTCCTTTTAGTTGTGATTACTGTGGTATAAACATTTTAGTTTCTTTGTCTTATGTTCTAACCAAAATATCCCTGAGTAGTTTTACAACAAAGTAGAGTAGTACAGGTGGACGTGGTTTATTTCTGTCTTTTACTATAGAAATCAGAAAGATTAAAGACTACTGACATGTATGCTTGGTAATATTTAGCTTTTTGTTCTCAAATCTCTTTGTTGCATGCTTGTGAAAGAGAAGGATAAATATTAAGGCAAGTACAGTCAGGGTACAAGCACATAGAAACCTAGAACTACCATTAATCTAGAACTTTAGTCACTACCACATAAAAAGACAGTTCTGAAATCAAGTACTCTCTACTGCATTATTTACGAAATATAAAACTTACATTGAATTTTCTCGCAAAGGCTCCCTATCTTTGTTGTCTCCTTCAAGACCTGTTACCATCTCTTGCATATTCTTCTTCAGTACCCTAGAGGAGCTGACATATGGTTATTTGTACTCTAAGACAGGAGAATTAGCTCAGAAAATTTATGCAGTAATTGAAATTCTGATGAGAAGGTGGGTTAGTGTATGGCATTCTCTCTGGTTCCAGCTGTCCTGTCTGACTGCCCAAATTAACTCTGAGATGTATAACTTTGAAGGCTTTAACCTGAGCAGCTTTTCTCTAAACCTTTATGTTAGGGAATGATGTCTCTCCATCTGTCTGCATTCAGTGTGCAAAAGTATTGCCTTTGGTATTACCAGACTCTATGAGTTTAAAATCCTGCCTGGGGTTTTTTTCTTGAAAATCCATTTTTAATCACCTCAGATAGAATTTTGGTCATTTCTGCAACTTCCCTCATCATCAAATGTGTACTGTTTATAAATGGAACACATGATCTTTGCAGTCTGTAGAGAAAGGTAAACTTGCTGTTAAGCAGTATTCAGTAATCTGTGCCTATTCAAGTGTCTTCTATGGATTGGAAACTGTAGTTTAAGGATTTGAATCTGGAAACGTTGACAACTGCCACCTACAGTGATGTTGCATTAAGAGTGAAAATTCCAAAAATTTAGAATGGATTTGAAATAGGAAAAGTCAAGACGTTATTTCAGAGATATATACCCAATTCACTACAGAATTGTGTAACTGAAATTAGGTAAAGACTAAATGCTTTGAATAGGTTATAGGTATAGTATTAAAATTCAGAAGGATTTTCTTTAAGTTCATTCATATGTAGTATCAAAACCTCAAAATCTAAACTGTATTAGTAAGATCTAAATGTCCAGTTTTATATGATACAAGATACAATAAACTATTGCTTTTTATTTTGATTTACAGATGGCATCTGCTCAAGATTCCAGACATGGGCAGAAAGATACATCTGATCAGAACTTTGATTACATGTTCAAACTCCTCATAATTGGCAACAGCAGCGTTGGGAAAACATCGTTTTTGTTCCGATATGCTGATGACTCCTTTACTTCTGCATTTGTAAGCACAGTTGGGATTGATTTCAAAGTAAAAACCGTTTTCAAAAATGAAAAAAGAATTAAGCTACAGATTTGGGTAAGCCAAAAATAATAATTCTGTACACTAAACAAGCTGTGGCAATTTGAAAGCTTTTAAGCTACTGTAGATTTGCATCAAATATTAAACATATATATTATTATATAGATTATATGTTATACATACCATATATATAAATGTAAAAATTGTGTGAAATATATTTACATTACTTTTCCATATATATATATATATGTATATATACAAAATTACACATCTAGCAAAATGGACATTTTGTAGTTCTTTGCATGGCAGTAAAATGCAGAGTGGAAATGGACTCTGACAGACCTTGCCTGTAGAAACCTACAACTGAGATGAATGAGAAAAATACATGGGCTCCATGTCCCTTAGGGAAGAGAGAACAGAGGCTCAGAGTGTGGATGGGATCTTCCTAAAGTCACCTACATTTTATTGCCAGTTATTAAGAGGTATCATCTGTGTCTAATTAACTCTAATTTCAGCAGCTTACTATAACTGTTCATACTTTTTACATGGACCACTCTGCACTGGAGTATAATTATTCTTGCTAGTGAATCAGTTGACTGTTAGACCTCTGAGATCTTAAATACAATCTACTTTAGGATGTTTTGCAGTGTCTAATAAACAGCAATTTATTTTTCCTTATTTGGTTTGAACTAGTAATATTGAGGGGATGGGACTGGAAGGCTACAAGATTCCTACAGTTTGAAACATTTAAAATTGTGTTGAATTTTCAAAAATGTCAGTATTAATTTTAACAAAAATACACTGTGAAGAAAATTATTAAAAAGTCAAAGAATTGCAGGCCTTCAAAGTTTAACCTTATAAATCTAGGACTTTATTCACTGTATAAATATATCAGGTAGCTGTGATGCATTACTTCTGTAAACTTTATCAATGATTCAGTAGGAATAACAGACTGAAAGAGGTTCTGGAACAAAAATAGGCTAATTTGGACAGTGGAATTTATTAGATCACTTTTGTCAAAGTGAATTGTTCAAAAAAAAAGGAAAGAATAAAGTATGAATATTGATTCTTAGAATAAATAATAAGACTTATGAAGAGAGGTTAACATATTTAACTTTTGTCAAAGTGAATTGTTCAAAAAAAAAGGAAAGAATAAAGTATGAATATTGATTCTTAGAATAAATAATAAGACTTATGAAGAGAGGTTAACATATTTAACTTACCACACCTTTAGTTCATGTCATACTTTTGTCAAAGTGAATTGTTCAAAAAAAAAGGAAAGAATAAAGTATGAATATTGATTCTTAGAATAAATAATAAGACTTATGAAGAGAGGTTAACATATTTAACTTACCACACCTTTAGTTCATGTCATCACTGAGGGGTGATCTCATTAATGTCTACAAATATTTGAGGGGTGGGTGTCAGGAGGATGGAGCTGGGCTATTCTCAGTGTCATGCAGTGATAGGACAAGGGGCAATGGTTGTAAGCTGGAACATGAGAGGTTCCACATCAACCTGAGAAGGAATTTCTTTCCAGTGAGGGTGATGGAGCACTGGAACAGGCTGCCCAGGGAGGTTGTGGAGTCTCCATCAATGGAGATGTTCAAGGCCCACCTGGATATGTTCCTGTGTGACTTGGTCTAGGTGATCCTGCTGTAGCAAGGGGATTGGACTAGATGATCTTTCGAGGTCCCTTCCAATCCATAGTGATTCTATGATTCTAAAATTTACTTAGAACTCCCAGTGATTTCTAACTGATTTCAGTACAAGTTTTGTTTGAGGAATAAGGCACCACATTTTCCCTCTCTGATCTGTTTATTACACAAGAATGTCCTAACTGCATTCATATAGAAATATTGCATGATTTCTATCTGATTGTAGCACTTCAGTGCAAAAAGCAAGTAAGAGCACCTCACTGCCTTTTGCTGCTTAGATGGCTTTTCTCTGGGACTAGCCATGGTCCAGGTACAACAATCACAAGCAAACAAAACAGAAGTCTTCCTAGAAAAAAAGTGTAAGAGTTCCTTGTGTCAACATATCCTGTTTAGAACTCTGTGTAACAGCTTCAACTGATGCACATAGTGCTGTCTTCAGAACTGCTTTATATAAATTGTCTTAGGCCTCAGGGACTAAGAGAGAACTAGCTTTTATAGGCTGAATAAGGAAATCTGATGTTAGCATTCAGTAATTAAAACTAAAGTAGCTGTAAAAAGAAAACAGGCACCTGATTTTCCACTCTGCAAGCTACCAAATGGTACTTGAGCAGTTAAAAGGAGTTCAGATCAAATGAAAGTAATTTTTCTGGTGTGTTAGAGGTGTATGTGGGAGTACCAGTATGAATAAAAATTGCTTTGGTACTGGAGTTTTTAAAGAGAATCCAACAGTAACTTGCAAGTGTGGAGGCAGTGCAATATTTCAGAAATATCCTGTAACACTGACTGTGCTACATTATTAGTGCAAGAATCACTAATATTCAGGTGTAAGGTGGTGAAATCTGAAACAATGAAAGCAAAGAGTAGCATGTGGAGATATCAGATGACAAACGTAGCTAATGTTTTATCACAGGAGATCTCAAGGCCTATTTTTGTCATATCTGACTCATCTGAGTATTTTTAATTTGTAAGATAGCCAGGTAAAAGTTCATTTTATTTTCTTCTTGGATTCTGGTGTCAATGTATATCTGCTGTTTTGAGTACACGGCCTTTTTTAGATGAGAATACTAAATCAATATTAAAAAATAACATTATCTCATTTCTGCAGGAAAATCAAAGGTATATCCAGTAATATCAGGCAACAAGTGGTTTGAAGTCATCAGTACAGAAGGCTGAAAACTACAGGGATTTCTTTAGATCAATCCAACCTGGTAAAATTAGCATGCCAAGACTATTCTTGGCACTGAATCTATTGGACATTTGATAACTTTTGTGTGTTTAAAGTTATCGTCTCTGAAAGAGAAAGGGCACATCCAGATTTTATTTGGTGAAAGATGTCTGTCCTGTGCAAAGTCCTAAACCTTTCACAGGAATTGTTTGGCAGAGTGCTAGCAAGCCTGGGTCATAACTGTGCAAGAAAGCATGCTGGCAGTTTCACAATATTGTCAAATTCCATAACTTTGACGTGATCACAGACATAAATTACTGTTCTGTTACAAGCATGGCCTGAAGGGCAGCAGCTCCAGCCAGCCTTGCATTAGTCTCACCTGGCTGTATTGATAAGCAATGCAATGTGTTCGTAAGTGTTCTGTCAGAAGGATCTAAAGGAGCTGTTCCTGGGGAAAAGTGGTTAATGAGGAATGTAGTTGAGACAGCCAGAACCAAATTCCTTCTGGACTTGATAAGAAACAAGCTTTTGTTTAGGCTCAAACTGCCCTTCCATAGGGGAATGTTATCACAATTGTGGTTGGATGTTGTTAGCCTAAAATATTTCCATTTTCCATTGCTTATTTCTACACAGTATGTATCTTTAGTAAGCCATGAGTAATACTTACCTGCAAGCTTTGGGGCAGGATCCTATTTAATGCAATGCTTCTTATATTTTCACTGAGAGCTCATCCACTTTTGTGCAAGTCACACTTGGCATGCTTTATTTCTCAGGAAATACAGAGGCTGCAAAGATAGCATGTGTGCTGCTATTTGAAGTTTGGGTGCAATTGTTCATACAACAAGACATGATATAAGAGAAAGTGCCAGAGTCTGGATGAGAATGGGTTTGAGTGTTTATGAAACAGGACACTATAAATGGTGTAAAAGCACTCAGAAACAGTTACAGATATCACATGCAGCAGCTTGTATCGTTTACTTGCAAATCACACTGCAAAGGTGGCAACAAATGTGATACCGCAGTCCTTTACGGAAAACACAAAACTGAACTCTCTAAAACTTTTTGCAAGAAATGCTATCTCAAGACTTCTTCTTGGCGTCAAACATAAATACCTTCATTATAAGAAATGCACATCTTGTGAAGCTGTTTCATGTATGCCTTGTGTAGAGTCAGGGCCCAGTGTTCAGTGCCAGAGATGATCTTGGCAATATAAAATACTCAGCTCAGACAGACTTCAGAGCAATCAGCACATGCTGTGTGTGTTGTGAGACTGGCCACACTGTCTAGCCAGGGAACTTTTAAAATTTGTATTTAGAAGGTAGCACTGACTATTCAAATACTTACATCACAAATGTATTGCTGTAAAAAGCACATGTCACGGATGTATTAAACACTGGTTTGAGAACCAATTTGAAAAAAAAAAATTGCTTGAAGTTGGGTGGGACTTCTAGAGATCATGTTGTCCAACCCCCACTGCCAAAGCAGGATCACCTTGAGTACATTGCATAGGACTGCATCTAGGCAGGTTTTTATTATCTCCAGTGAAGGAGACTCCACAACCTCACAGGACAGCCTGTTCCAGGACTTTGTATGCAGTGCTTTATCAGAGTGCATATAATTTTAGTTCCCTGGCTAGAAAGGCCATGTAATGATTCTATGATTCTATGATTCTATGATGCTATGTGCTTGCTCTTACACTCATCCGCACCACAAGCTCCTGTCCTCAGGTAATTTGAAGAGAAAACTGAGGTAAATGCCATTCCTGCAACTGCAGCTAGCATTGTATTTCACTGTTTTTCCCAATATTCCGATGGTTTTATGAAGCCTTTTGTAGCATTAGATCCAATATTTTACTCTTTTACCATGTTCTGTGTGTTAGAAAACCCTTCATTGCCTGCTCAACAATTTTGCAATACAGCTTTGCTTTCAGCACAGAAATCAGGTCCTTGGGACCAGCTTAATACTGTATATAACATAGCTGGACTTTAAATACTCTCCGACAGAGACTTCTGTTGCCAGTAAAATGATACCTCAATATTCGAAGGAAAAGATTAATTGGAAAGAGAAGGTGGCATTTAATATAACCAAAATACTAAACAAAATCTCACTGTTACATGGAAATTTCCATGAGGATGCTTTAAGAGAACTGAGTTATCTTAAGACCTGCTAAAACACTTTTCTGTAGTATGCCTTAGGTAGTTTTCTTTACTGGACTCTTGGGAAATGCATCCTACCATCATTTAGGCCAACAAATCATCAGAGCTAAAGTAATCACCAGACGTAAAGCAGCTCCCTCTAACCTGTGACCAGGCAGTCTGGTATAAAATTTTTTCAGCTGTCTTTGCCTTCCACATCATGATTGGCAAGTTAACAGCTTTTCCCATATTGGGAAGTGTATACCAGTGTCATGGACCAGTACTTACATGTGTGTAAGCATCACATAGATGCTCCATAGGCTCCATGTTGATAAGAAAGGGGCTGGGGTAAAGTTGTGTGCCTGAATAGCAAGTTGTTTGATATTGCTTGAAGTGAAGAGTGACGTGAAAAGGTTAAAGGGAGTGGAATGATTTTGCTCTGATAAGTGTGAAGCAAGAATGATAACCTTGGGCTAATATTGAAAAACAAATAAGCTATTTTAATTGTTCAGGGAAATAAAATCCAGAGAAACCTGACAGTATACTTTGAAGTGTGGGATGCAATCTGTATTTTCTAAGCTATCATTTTAAGCAAAAATAAGTCAATTTCCAAAATGAAATTAATGTTGACAGCATTCCTTAAAGTGAAATGTGCTGCCAGGTCCTATGAACAATTTTAGTGGCACATTTAAGACAGCTATATAGCTGCAGTGAATTTACAAAGAAAAATAAGACAATCATACAGGCTGTTTTCTGCATTTTAATACGATACTTGTTGTAGATTAGAGCAAAATGTTGCACTCTTGCTGTGCAGTTGTTCCTTTGAAATCAGAGTACCAAAGCCTTGGACAGGAGCCATGATGTAAATACCATGAAAAGGAGAGTGCAGAAACAGTGTTTAAAGCTCACTTTTGCCTTCTCCCATTGCTCAGTGCAAACCGTTTCCCTGTGATGTGTCAAAACAGCTTGAAGTCATTCCGAAATTCTGCTGGGTTGAGAGAGTCAGAAGTTATTAGGGAGGAAGGGGGTGGCACAAAAGTAGCTCATTTTTATTTGATGCTACCTAATTTGCACTATGTTCTGGAAGTAAGCTTAAGTCCATTTCATAAGAAGCCAGAGCCATAAGGAGCTCCGTGAAATGTCAAGGTAACGTTTGTAGTAGCTAACATACTGTTACACCCAGCTTTTACATGTGAAATGTTGACATAAAGCAGAGCACCATCCTTTGAGGATTTAGCTCTGTATTTACATTGTTATTGCTTGGCCAGCTAAAAAAAAAAATAGTTAAGATATTGTTAGCATTTTTTTTCTAGAGGAGAAGCTGCTTTTTCCTTTCTTCAGTGTAGCTTAAGTCTATTCGCCTTCAATCTTTTCTGAATAAATATATTGCTCTTGTGTAATCACCTAGGTATTTTATGCTTTAATGCAGATTGTTTTATTACTCATTGCTCGAACACAAATTCTTCCCACAGTTTTTATCAGCTGTGACTTTATTTCTTTCTTAATTGCAGTTTGAGAAATACAGAGATATGGCCTCAATAAATTCAATTAACAACTCAGATGGAAGTTGATGATATGATATAGCCAACTCATTTACTCTAAAATTAGGATGGTATATAGGAAAAGAGAACTCTTACTTGTCTCCCCATCAGGCTATTATTTAGACGTATTTATAAATAAAAAAAGAATTTAGGTCTGTTGCAGGAAATCAGTCGTTCTCACTGGGGAATCATAGTCAGTGGACATTTTTTCCCCATATAAATTGGATACTATTGACTTCCATTCATTTTATTTGGAAATAAAGCCAACACTGCAGAAAGGTTTTCCTTTCTAAGTGTTTTGATCTGTCATTATGGCTACTAAAGCCTATATTTGTCCAGCTTAATGAATCATTCTAGGATAAGCTGACCTAAGAAAACCCTTGGAAGAGTAATTTTTTTATAATTCTGTATTCCTCTGTAATTAGGAATCGTACTTTCTCCAGTGTCCTAAAATCATCTGAGTGTGTATTTTTGATCTCTTCTCCAAAAGATTTTAGAATTCTAGCCATCATATGAGACTTCATAACAGCAATGAATACAATTTACTAGAATTGTAGGCTTCTTGGAAAAAATGTGTGTTTAGGGTTCCTGTGCTGTGAACTACAAATGTGAGAGCCGTCTGGAATAGTGCAGTTGACTGGATATAAAAGTAAGACTTTTAAACTGTATGAACAAAAGGAATAGTGGAAATTTCCTAGAGATGGGATTTATTAATAAGAGAAAAGGTGGATAAGGAACACATGAGCTGCCTTGACAGGACATCAGACTTGGATTGTATGTGCTAATTTGAGGATTAAAGGCAGAACCCTCCAGAACAGATTGTTAGATTCCCCTCCCACCAATACAAGAAGGGAATATAAACGAATTTGAAAACTAGAAAAAATGGTAACATTTGTTCAAAATTAAGTAAATTTAAGAGAAAGAAAAACAACAAGGACAAAAAAACCTTCACAATAAAGAAAGAGGAGATTTAGGGAGATGATGTAAGGGAAGAACTATGTTCAAAAGGCAATTGGATGTAGTTCTGGTCTCTACTTGATAGGGAGTGTTTGCCATGGGGCAGCAGCAACAGGCAGCTGCACCTAGCTGCTTCTGTGCCACACTGGAAGAGGGAGAAGGAAGGAGAAGTGGAGCAGACTAGTTGCATGCCTTTCCCCCCAACGTGTGCCCAGTGTTCAGTGATGGGGACTGTGCCACCACTGAATTGTGCAGGCATTCACTCAGCAGCTGCATAACCAACACCCTTCAGCATTCTTCCCCTTCGTGAAAAATGAAGCCACACTTAGAAAAGGTTTAAGGCAAAAAACGTAAGTGTGAAATCCTCTTCAGTGGCTAGGAGCCATTGAATAAAGGCTCAGTCTGGGTATACAGTCAAGAAAAAGATTTTCTACCAACCATTTCATGAGAAGTTGTTAATATGGCTTTTGCTTGTGCCTGGTGCCAGAGAAAGCAGTATTGTACTGTTGCATACTGTACTGGAGAATATTCATACGGAAAAAGAAAATAAAACTGAGGACAGGTACAGAAAAACCCTATTGTAGTAGATGAAGCTAAAGAAAACAGAAGGAAACAATAGACGTGAGGTTTTTACTCTACAAAGTGAAGGCAAGGCTTCTTTCTAATAATGATTTGGGGTTTTTTCAAGAAATATACCTAATTTTGTTCAAAACATGCAAATGTCCATTGAGAAATAGTTTGCGTGGGAAAATATGTGGGCTGGCATGCTAATTACAGGACAGAAATGTGCTGTTAGAAGAAACCAGGAACAAATGAACAGGATATGCACTAATGGTCTGTATTACAGACAAAGCCTTTCATTAATTGCCTTAGAAAGCATGTGTGGAATGGAAATGGCAAATGCTACATGCACTGTTCTGATTGTGCCCAATTGCTCCCTCCCTAAACACTCGGTGAAAATCAGTCCTTGTGTGATATTTTAAGTATGACAGTAGCCTTCACTTACACTATCTCAGGACACAAGTGTTTTGCTTCATGTCCGTAAGCCACTATCCTTCTTTCTGTTCTTATTAAGTATAAATTCATTTGGAAAATCGATCCATGCAAGTACTGGGAATTTTTTTTTTTTAACAGTGCTCTGCTTCAGACAGTTCAATAAAATGACTAGTGTCATTAGCTGGGCGCATCTCATAAAATAAAACTGGTGTCAGGTAGGGATAGTCCTAAAGATGCATGACTCAAGGGCAATCAAGAGGAAATCAGTTTGGTCTTTGGATATAATTAGTGCTGTAAACAAAGAATCACAGAATCATTAGGGATTGGAAGGGACCTCAAAAGAGCATTTAGTCCAATCCCCCTGACACAACAGGATCACCTACACCAAGTCACACAGGAACACATCCAGGTGGGTCTTAAACATCTCCAGTGAAGGAGACTCTACAACCTCCCTGGGCAGCCTGTTCCAGTGCTGTGTCACCCTTACTGTGAAGAAGTTCCTTCTGATACTGATGTGGAACCTCCTGTGTTACAGCTTACAACCATTGCCCCTTGTCCTATCACTAGATGACACTGAGAAGAGCCCAGCTCCATCCTCCTGACACCCACCCTTCAAATATTTATAGACATTAATTAGTGTCTATAGTGTCATTATATATATAGTGTAATTAGTGTTATAATATAGACATTAGTGAGGTCACCCCTCACTCTCCTTTTCTCGTCCAAGCTAAAGAGACCCAGCTCCTTCAGCCTCTCCTCATAAGGGAGGTGCTCCACCTCCCTTGTCATCCTCATTGCCCTACCCTGGACTCCCTCCAGCAGCTCTATGTCCTTCTTGAACTGAGGAACACAGAAGTGGACACAAGACTCCAGGTGTGGTCTCACCAGGGCAGAGTAGAGGAGGGAGAAGAACCTCTCTTGATCTGATAACCACCCCTCTTCTGATCCACCCCACGATGCTGTTGGCCCTCTTGGCCACAAGAGCACATTGCAGGCTCATAGTCATCCTGCTGTCCACCAGGACCCCAAGGTCCCTTTCTCCTAAACTATTCTGCAACAGGTCAGTCCCCAGCCTATACTGGTACCTGGGGGAAATCACTACAGAACAGCTTTAGTTGAACTGTCTGCCATTTTGCAGGGAGTGTAGAATCTTTGAAGGTAGAAAGGCATTAAAAACATCATACAATGACAAGGTGGTTATAGATGTTTCAACTGGGAAATGGGAAGGCTGAGAAAACCAGTATTGTACTAATTGAAAGGTAAGAGACAAAAAAAATGTAATTGAATCATATATGAGGAGTCCTCTGAAAATGAATGTGCGTCCTGAAGCTTGAATGTAATTAACAACCTGAAGAATAAAAATGCTTCAGAGAAAAGTCAGATTGTCCACAAATGCCTCTGTGTTGATGATAATGAATGCTACTATGATTGTACAGGAACAGGAGCCTCACAAGCTAAATGGAAGAATAAGTGATAGGAGATGACAATTGTATGTAACTCTCTTAATTAGACATCAACTCTGTGGATTAAACCTGGATATATTTAGAGCCAAAACCTTAAGCCCTTTATAAGGGCTGGTCTATACGAGAGGAATAAGCCTGTGACTTTAAAGGGATGGAAAGTAGGAAACCTGGAACCTCTTCATACATTCGGTCAGTCCCATATAATTAGATAAGTGATAGCAGTCCTTGCTGAAGGATGCTGCACATATTAAAAGTTTAAATCATTTAAAAGAAGCCTGGGATAATTTGTGCAAGAGATAATCACTGAGAGTATTTATAGACAAAGACTTCTTCTACCTCAGAGAATTGCAGAGCTGCTTGTGGTTGGATGTTAGGGGAACATTGAAAAGAACTATCATATATGTCTGCCATGATGTTACAGTTTTGCCAAAGCATTTCCTCATTGACATTGTTATCAAGGATATCAACTAGATATACTTTTGATCTTACTGAGCAAGGCTGGCTACACATAAATGTTTGTTTAACTGTAAAACTGTTCATTTCTTTCTCTTTGTCCAGAAAAAGCTTCCCTACTTTTTATGAAGCTGTATTTCGTAGCTAGAAAAGTGCAAGAAAGTTCAGTCACAGCCGTTATAATACTTGGGCTTCTGACTTGTATAAATGAACCTTAATACTTTGAAAATAACAAGATTCGAGGAAACAGGAATTTTACCTCTGTATCTTTTACAATAAGTTTGTCTTAGAGCTGTCATGTAGTAGTAGACCAGTAATCCCAGAAGAGTTTGGAGGTGAGACATGGCAGGACTGCAGTCTTCTTGTTTCATCATGGTGAAGGACGCAGGGCCAGGAAGTGAGTAGGCACCAGAAAATCTATGGTAATACTTAGGATTTGAGTCCCATTTTTAAAGGATTGCTAAAAGGCTAAAGGTGGTATAATTATCTTGAAGTTTCTGATTACATATCCGCTCTCTTTGCTTAAATTATAAAATCCTTTCTTCTTCTTCTTCTTAGGCCTTTTTCTGTAGTCCTTTAGAAATCCTAACACCCAATGCAATAGTTTTTAGGTATTTGATTTGGGGCCCATGGTGTTCTGTAGGACTGATTGACATGGTCAGTGAAATAACCTCCGTTAACAAATAAAATACATTCTCACACATGCAAGCAAGGAAACAAAATAAGGAAAAAAATAGTTCACATCATCAACATAACCTGTATTTGGCTAGAAATATAAGCTAGAAATTTTTGAGCATCTCTCAAAAATAGTAAGCTGGCTTAAAAAGTCCTATCTTCTGCAAATGTAGGAATACTACTGTCTCCTACCTGACTTGTAATAACCATTCTCTCTTGAGCTCTTAATTTCTTTTTCCCTCTTCCATTGTATAAACTATAGAGTTCACTATGACCACAGCAGAGCCCTTGGAAGCCAATTCTTTGTTGTTTTCCATTTGTTTTGCCATCTATGAAGTTACTCAGTCTTGTAAGGCTTTCCTTCCCTCTGTATAAAAGAATAAGTATATAGGTACACTTTCTTCACAAGAGTAGGAAGATGTTTTCATGGAAGACAGGCTTAGGTTTGGATCAAGAGATAGTATTTTGAAAATGTCCTCAAAATTTTGCTTGAGGCTGTCTTTGTGTATAACCATGGTTGCATGTTCATCTAATACATATTTTATCTCAGTGCAATAGCTGTATAAAGCACAGTTTCCAAAACACAATGCAAACACACAAAGGTTCTCAAACAAAGTATGACAAAGGAGCAGAGCATGACAACTTTCACATGGTAGACACAGGCAGAGTTTTTATGTAACTGTTTAAATTTAGGGTTTTTTTTTTTCTTTTTCTTTTGGTTGTTTTGTTGGTTTTTTAAAACTAAATTTACTGAATCACAGAATCATTTTGGTTGGAAGAGGCTTGTAAGATCACCAAGTTCAGCTGCTAACCAGGCACTGCCAGGTCACCACTAAGCCATGTCCCTAAGTACCACATCTCTTTCAAATACCTCTAGGGATGATGAATCTGCCACTTCCATGGGCAGCCTATTCCAAAGTTTGATAACCCTTTCAGTGAAGAAATTTTTCCTTATGTCCAATCTAAAACATCCCTGGCACAACTTGAGCCTGTTTTCTCTCATGCTATTGCTAGTGATTTGGGAGAAGAGACTGACACCCGCTTTTGCAACCTTCTTTCCTGTAGTTGTAGAGGGCAGTAAGTCTCCCTTCAGCCTCCCTTTCTCCAGACTAAACAGCCCCAGCTCTCTCAGCCCTTCCTCAAAAGACTTGTCCTCCAGGCCCTTCACCAGCCTTTTTGCCCTTCTTTGGACATGCTCCAACACCCCAATGTCTGTCTTGTAGTAATGAGCTTATAACTGAACCCAGTACTTAAATGGGCCACCTCAAGTAGGTGTTCTTGTTGAGGAGGACAGCAGTTCTCTAGTCCTGCTGGCTACACTATTTCTGGTGCAAAGCAAGATACCATTGGCATTCTAGGCAACATGAGCTTGCTGCTGACTCATATTCAGTCACAGAATCACAAAATGTTAGCGATTGGGAGGGACTTCAAAAGACCATCTATGTCCAACCCCCCCTGCTGGAGCAGAGTAAGCTACAGTACTGTCTCAAGATGTCCTACATGAGGCTTGAACCCATGACCCCAGGAATTCAGAGTCCCATGCCAGAGTCCCATGCTCTACCAACTGAGCCAACTAGGTCAATCATAACTCCCTGGTTTCTTTCTGTCAAGTGGTTTTCCAGACACTCTTCCCCAAGCCTGTGGTGTTGCACTGGGTTGTGTTGACCCAAGTGCAGGACTCAGCAGTTTGTCTTGTTGAAAGTCATGCAATTGGCCTCAAACTGTTGATCCAACTTATGTAGATCTTCCTGTGGAGCCTCTCTACCCTCAAGCAGATCAACACATCGACCCAGCTTGTTATTATCTGAATACAGAGTGCACTCAATCCCCCGATCCCCAACAGTAAGTGCTGGGGAAGAAATACTGTGGCTGGCTATCAGTTGGAGTTAACTTCATTCACCACCAGTCTTTGGGCTTCCAGAGGGTTTTACTTTTATGAAGTGAAGCAAGAACATAAAGACCTTCTTTAGCTAATTTGCAGTCCAATTCCAGATAAACTCTGGAGTGCAAAGGTAAATTCATTTTTCCCTGTGTTCTTAAGAAATAGATTTGTTCTTCAGGCCAGGACAATTCACTTCCCACATCTCTTTCTTCCAATTGTGCAGAAGGAGGCCTGTGTTAATAATTTTTGCAAATACACCTTTCAAAAGACCAAAATGAGTGTATGTCTTTGCTGAAAAGTATAGCATTCATGTGCTGAAAAGTATAGCCCATTGTGGCTCTTTCACTTGGAAACAGGTATATCCACAGATATATTAAACCTCGCAAGAGGTCAAGGGCAACAAAAAGGGCTTCTTCAAATACACTGCAGATAAAAATAAACCTAGAGGCAAAGTAGGCCCCTTGCTGAATGAGGTGGGTGCCCTGAAGACAGAGGATACAGTGAAAGCAGAGATACTCAACACCTTCTTTGCCACTGTC
Organism: Rhinopomastus cyanomelas; assembly: GCA_013400115.1. Taxonomy (NCBI): domain Eukaryota; kingdom Metazoa; phylum Chordata; class Aves; order Bucerotiformes; family Rhinopomastidae; genus Rhinopomastus; species Rhinopomastus cyanomelas. Next base: position 5,802 of record VXBP01009316.1, on the reverse strand, counting down.
TATACTTCTAGGGTCTGTCCAGATATCAAGCCCCAGACTGCTGAGAGGAGGTTGAGACAAGAAAGGAACCTGCCTTGGTTGATGAGGACCGGGTTAGGGATAATTTGAGCAAACTGAAAGTTTGCCAGATGGGATGCACCCAGATAGCGGAAGTCATTGCTAAGCCACTCTCCATCATCTTTGCTAAGTTATGGGGATCAGGAGATGTGCCTAGAGACTGTAGGATAGCAAAAGTCACTCCAATCATCAAAAAAGGAAAGAAGAAGGACCCAGGTAACATTAGACAGGTCAGCCTTACCTCCATCACAGGGAAGGTGATGGAATAATTTGTCCTGGACGTGGTCTCTAGGCACATGAAGGACAAGAGGATCATTAGGGACAGTCAGCATGGCTTCACAAAGGGAAAGTCATGCTTAACCAAACTGATAGCCTTTTATGAGGGCATAACCAGGTGAACAGATGATGGCAGAGTGGTGGATATGGCCTATCTTGGCTTAAGAATGGCATTTGACATGGTCTCTCACAGCATCCTTGCAGCCAAACTGAGCCAGTGTGGACTGGATGATCTGGTAGTGAGGTGGATTGTAAACTGGCTGCAAGATAGAAGTCAGAGAGTAGTGGTCAATCGGCCAGAGTCTAGTTGGAGGCCTGTATCTAGTGCAGTGCCCAAGGGCTCAGTAGTGAGACCAGTCCTATTCATNACCTTATTAATGTCTATACATATGTGAGGGGTGGGTATCAGGAGGATGGAGCGAGGTTCTTCTCAATGTCACCGAGTGATAGGACAAGGGGCAAAGGGTGTAAGCTATNACACAAAGCTGGGTGGTGTCACCAACACCCCAACAGGCTGTACTGCCATTCAGCAAGGCCTGAACAGGCTGGAAACCTGGGCAGGGAGAAACTGAATGAAATATAAAAAGGGTAAATGTAGAGTCTTGCACGTGGGCAAGAGCAACCCCAGGGACCAGTATAGGCTGGGGACTGAGCTGTTGGAGAGTAGTGTAAGAGAAAGGGGACTGGGGATCCTAGAGGACAGCAGAATGACCATGACCCAGCAATGTGCTCTTGTGGCCAAGAGGGCCAACAGCATCCTGGGGTGGATCAGAAGGAGGTTGGTTAGCAGATCAAGAGAGGTTCTTTCTCTCCCTCTACTCTGCCCTGGTGAGACCACACCTGGACTCTTGTGTCCAGTTCTGGGCTCCTCAGTTCAAGAAGGACATAGAGCTGCTGGAGGTGTTCAGCGTAGAGCCACGAAGATGATGAAGGAAGTGGATCACCTCTGTGATGAGGAACTTATGAGGGAGCTGGTTCTCTTGAACTTGTAGAAGAGGAGACTGAGGGGTGACCTTATTAATGTCTATACATATGTGAGGGGTGGGTATCAGGAGGATGGAGCGAGGTTCTTCTCAATGTCACCGAGTGATAGGACAAGGGGCAAAGGGTGTAAGCTATAACATAGGAGGTTCCACATCAATATCAGAAGGAATTTCTTCACAGTGAGGGTGACAGAGCATTGAAACAGGCTGCCCAGGGTGGTGGTGGAGTCTCCTTCTCTGGAGACTTTTAAATCCCACCTGGATATGTTCCTGTGTGACTTGGTGTAGGTGATCCTGTTGTGGCAGAGGGATTGGACTAGATGATCTTTCGAGGTCCCTTCCAATCCTTAATGAATCTATAATTCTATGATACAGTCCAGTGACACGAAGTATCGTGTTTGGTGTGTTCATAAAGACAATCTACACTGACAAATTTTAAATACCAGAATTTTCTTTTATTTAGCAATTTATAAAAATGGTTAGGGTCACCCACATAAAGTCTGTCTTCAGAAGGTGACTTGTTCTGTGCTAAGATACATCTTTAGGAAAAATTCTCCATAAAAAATTCCTTTCTCAAAATGTATTTTCGTTAAAGTGAGAAAGAAGAAACTTAAAATGTAGTAAAACATCTGCTTGTATTTTAGATGTGTGAATCCCACACTTAGCAGCTGGAAAAGAAAAGAATACCTTTCACAAGAACAACCTGTGATTGAAAGATTACTCTTGATTTAATCATAGCTTTTAGTAATTTTTTCAGAAATCTGTATGCCATAAATTAACAACCACCAGTGCACTTTGTAGCACAAATGATATTAAGGAGACAGACACTAATGAATGAATCAGTGGTACGCGTGCAGAAGCTTCCTTTATCTGGATGCCATTTTTGAGATTACACAAGTGGTTAATAACATGAAGGCTTATTTAGCTCATGGGAAGCAGGTGTCTGTGTTCACATTTTGAATTTCACTGTCTGGTGAGTAAAAGGATTTAGCAAAATGAAAATTAAGATACTTCAGAGAATCACAGAACGTTCGGGATTGGAAAGGACCTTGAGAAATCATCTAGTCCAATCCCCCTGCCAGAGCAGGATCACTGAGATCAAGTCGTAATACTTAGCAATAATTATTAGTCCAGAAAGTTAGATCTGAAAGATACACCAGCTTAGTTAAATTTTTGCGAGAGCGAGCAGAAGAGTCGCAGAATTTTTAAGCAAAACAGTAACACTTTCTAATTCCACTGTGTATGGACAGCTGCTTACATCTGTTTTATGGAAAAAGAAGTTATATTAATGACTGGAATATGAATTTTAATTTCTGTAAATGGGTATGTATTCATGTTTAGAAAAAGATCATATATATATTATTACAATTGAACATAGGTGAAAGGACTCCTAAAGGAATAAAAAAACCTAGCAAGACTTTCTTGGTTTTTCTCCTGTTAAGTGAGCAGGAATCTGTGCTTCATAATCATAGCTTAGGAAGAATATATGTAATTAATTGTTTCAGTGGTGAGTTCTGCTCAGCAATTCATTGCTTACATTTCTCAAGGAACATAGTGTAATGTCTATGTCTGTGTCCATTCTTCCTACTTTGAATTATTTGGACTGTAATTTAATTGTCTCTTACGTTGTTCTGCATCAGATATCTGAAGCTGTATTTTTTCCTAAAAGCCAGGCATTTCCCTTGAATGCAAGCCAAGATTTGGAATGAACTGCATGTGATACTAATAATTTTGGTTTTCTCTTTTTCAGTCTGTAATAGGCTTTGGCACAAATTTGTACTTGCCTCGGTCTTTTAAAAATTGTTTCTGAGGCTCTTCAAAACAGAGAGTTATAACTCTCCTTTTATGCCAATAAGCTGTTCACTTGCATGAAAATAGCATGCTTGACTCAACCATACAAGACTGTGTGTTCAAGAGAAAGTGTTGTTTCTACTTCCTCCCACCATCAGGAACTTCCAGGGTTGAAATCGCTTGCAAGTGAAAACCCTGCTTGTCTGTCTTAGATCTCAGTCCTTTATGTGAATGACTCCTGGTCAAATGATTTAGACTACTGCAAATAAAGACTAAAAGACCAAGTCTATGTTGTCTATGCCTCAGAGATTTGCTTTTGCAGTCATTCAGCCTGAAATGTTATCAGGTTATCTCATTGAGTCATGTCTACATTTATTTCTACCTAGTAACAACTAATTGCTGATGGCAGCTGCCAGTACTCAATTACATTCTGTACACATGTGCCTGAAACACATGTAGTTAATTATGATGGAGGACCTAAAAATGTTATTAGAGTCCAACCACTTAAAGACTCACATTAATTATGTACAGAGCTACCTGTAATCGGTTACATTGTCCTCTTAGTATGATCTGTATGCTACTGAGTCTGCATAAAAAAAAATCATAAGAATTAATATGGACATGACATCTTCAGGACATATTAGTCTTGTTTGTACACACATCTCTTGTTCATGTACAGTAGGGCTAGGGTGGGATTGTCTTTATTCAGAAAATAATAAATAAAATCCACATAGCAGTTAGGTGGGGTGAAATAGGAGAGAAAAACTGTATTTAGGAACAGAAGTAGGCTATGGCTTTTTTGCTTTCTAAAATAAGGGAGGAGGCATTCTAATATTTATAGAGAATATTTTAGAATATGCCTCCTCCCTTATTACTTTTCTGTGAGTGACTCATGTTACATTCACAGAATCACAGAACATCAGGGATTGGAAGGGACCAGTCAGTCCAATTGGACAAGGAGATATTTTGTTCAGTATTAAGCAGATAGGAAATGGAATCAGCATGGCTTTTCCACCTGTTCCATAAATACCAATGAACTTCTTGGAATATCTTTGTATTCACTGAGTATGGGGTTTTGGCAATAAGGTAAATAGAGGCAACTTGCCCTCAGTGTTAACAAAGCAGCTGAGGTACAAAGATTGTCACAGTTTGCCCAGGGTTGCAGAGCAAAGCTGTCATCTCTCAGCTTTCCTCTTGCTTTTTGACTGTATTTCCACCCATTCCCATTAATTTTTCAGAACATCTGTGAAGTAATCAGCATATGGCCTTCCTATGTGATTGCTAATGAGCATATTAAAAGCACAAAATTACAGTTGCATGTAATTTTTGCCTTACTTTACACTGTGCTTCTAGTTACCAGAGAGCACTTTATGAAGTACTGCTGCAGTGACATTCTCCAATGTTATCTGAAAATAAGGAATTCATTAGGCAGGGAGTACTCAGATTGGAAGAGAAGGTTGATAGCTTTTACCTAAAGCAACTTTTCTTTGCAAGCATTTTGTATAGACAACATGCTAAATGACAATCCTAACAGTAGAACAGAAATTGGCTATAAGTTAAGTACACCTAAGCAATGTATAGATCTTGTGCTAGCTTTTTTGGATAAGGATATGTATCAATCCTAAAATGACATCTTTGTATCAGAAGAACGTAAGGCTATTTTAAATAGTGAAGACTAGCTAAATTACCAAAGATTTCCCATAGACTAGCTAAAGTCACTAGACTGTTTTCATGCTACAGTGGAAAACGAATTTTCTTCTTTGCCAATACTTAAGAAAAAGATCAATTAGAAAATTGGAAAATATTTTTCTACAGAAAGCAATAATTCTATATTCCTGGGTTTGCTTTGTTTTTTTTCCCCTACTTCCTCTCGAGTGTTTTGTTACAGTATGGTATATGCATTGCTGTCTAAACATGATGTTTTCCCTCGTATTTTTTCTTCTAAAGAGTCAGACTCCACAATGATATAAATTAAGTTGAAATAACAGCACTAGTGTTCCACTTGGATGGATACTGGGAGTAGCTGATTTAGTCTGCTCCATTTTCAGTAATTAGCTCATTACGTTCCTCCTTCTATCATTGTGATCTTCATCAGCTCTATGCATTTGCAGTGATTTGATTTAAATAGAGAACCTAGCAAAAATGTACACAACTGTTCATTTTAAAATTATCTTGACCAACCTGATAGCCTTTGATGAGGGCATAACCAGGTGGATGGATGATGGCAGAGCCGTTGATGTCATCTATCTTGACTTAAGTAAGGCTTTTGACAGAGTCTCTCACAGCATCCTAGCAGACAGAGTCTAGTTGGAGGCTTGTATGTAGTGGAGTGCCCCAGGGGTCGGTGCTGGGACCAGTCCTGTTCAATCTGTTCATTGATGACTGGGATGAGGGATTGGCATGCACTGTCAGCAAGTTTGCTGGTGACAAAAAGCTGGACGTACACAAATCCATGGGCCCAGACGGGATGCACCCGTGTGTGCTAAGGGAGATGGTGGAAGTCCTTGCTAAGCCACTCTCCATCATCTGTGCTANAAGCCACTCTCCATCATCTGTGCTAGGTCCTGGGGAACAAGAGAGGTGCCTAGGGACTGCAGGATAGCAAATGTTACCCCAGTCTTTAAAAAGGGAAAGAAGGAAGACCCGGGTTCTCCAGTGACAGAGACTCCACAACCCCCCTGAGCAGCCTGTTCCA